>JBBMOE010000010.1:4493811-4526311 GCA_037975065.1 Chaetodon trifasciatus | reverse complement strand
ACACACATACAGAGAGAGAGAGAGAGAGATACACACACATTCTGCCACGCACATGAGGAATGAATTGAGAGGGGAGAGCTGGCAGCAACACAGAGGTAAGAGTTGTTTTTTTTCTGCTTTCAATATGACAAACTGCTCTCATTGTAACTGTCTTCTGATTAGCAGGTTTGACACTGCTGTACTTTGTACTTAGTCACATAACCATAAAGTTGCTGTCAGTCCTGGAGTGTAGGATGGACAGCAGAGCTTTAAATGCGCAGTAGCTGTCATGTAGTGATTACAGTTCCTTATTCTGTTCACTGGTGACTTGATACTGTTTGTAAATGTTTTCAAAATGTCCTGAAGAGCAGAGGGAAGTGACTTATACACGACAATCTAATTCATGTCTCTTTTCTATTTCTAATAAAAGGAAGAACGTGAAAAAAAAAACAATTTATAACGCCAGGTTGAATTTGTAATGATATTTCCACAGTATTTGTTGAGTTGTATGCAACAGTGTTCTATGCAACAGTGTGGGAATCTCCCTGCAGGGAGCTCTGTCCTAGACACAGAGGCATGTGAGTGAGCGAACAGGGGGTTAGTCTAAACTTAGAGACCATATCCCCTGTCTCATATTACTGTCCACTAACTTCTGGACCACATTTTCCAAAATCTATAAACCCAGATTGTACACACACACACACACACACACACACACAGTAACACAGTCACAAACAACCCCTGCGTGTCATGCATTAGAACATAGCCAGACACTGCTGACACCATATGTTTCTTATTAGCTTGAATGCTATTGTCATGGACTGCCGAGTGTCACAATTGCAGTCCAGACCTTTGCTGTGGTTTCAGACTGTGTGGAGACCGTAGGGTCATTTACGGTGTGTGGTCATTGGACTCGTCAACCCCTGTCATTACAGGCAATGGGTACTGTGTTTGTGGCTTAGCGTGTCTTTAATCACACGTATAGTTTAAGTTTGACTTTCATAACGCTGTCCACAGAGTGCAGTCATTCAGAAGAAGAAGGGATTTGACGCTCCAGCTGCCAGGAGACAATAGCTAGATGGACAGGTGTTCTGACTTACTCTATAGAGCATCACCACAAAATGACATTACATTGTTTTTATTTGCAATCTCTGTATGTTTTAAAGTGGATGTGGCTGGAGACAGCTGCTGCCCCTTGTGCAGCTTTTGGTGCTATCATGAGCCTAGCATGTGACCACACATATCAGCCTTGAACAGCCTGTGTTTATTAGATTAGACAGAATCTGTTGCACTATAAGAAACAAACAGGAGAGTCTAAAGAGTGTCAGGATATGCCCTGACACGCCCTCAGCCTGTTTACAGCTTTCTGCTTCACAAGATACACATGCACAGATTCAATCATGACCGTTAAGCCGCCACATAAACAAGATGAAGAGACTGGTCTCAGGCAAGGATATCAGCCTCTTTGTCTCCAGCATGTTCAAGCAGCGGAACGATCAGGCCACAAAGAGGGAGGAAACTTTCAATTAAATTATGCATTCGTCGTCCTTGATCAATGATTACATGCAGTTGCAGCAAACAAAAGTCACATAATAGATCATGAGAGCATCTCTACTTCTGTAATGCAGCAGTAAACTGTTTCTGTCACCACATCAGCCCATTTGCCCTTTTACTGTGTGTGTGTGTGCTTAGTGGTGTGAAACATTTGCAGTTCATCAATTTCTAGAGAAGTCTAAGTTTTTTATTGCAGAATATTTGCAGAAAGGCAGAAGATCAGAGAGTTTTTCTCACATTGTGAAAGCATAAAGTTAAATATTCCTAAAAGGGAACAATCTCTTGTATGGCCTGTGTTTGAGAATGGTAGCATATGTTTGCACATTTCAGGTGTGGAATTTGAAAGATTTGGGAATTTATTATGCAGGAAGGCTCTAAAAGATACTATCAAGTTGCATTATGGGAAATGTAGGTATCCAGGACTGGGGGCGTGACTCATAGTAGAGGCTGCAGTTCAGGACATCTGCAACTTCTTTTCCTCAATTAAATGGAAGAGTAACACTAAATCACTGGAGTACCCCTTTAAAGCTTTTCCATTTAGCTGAGCATACAGCTGCTGAGCAGAAATCTGACATCAGTCTGACATCATCATAAAAACAGAAAAATAAGGTCTTCCCTACTTTCATTTCTAAAGTGGCTTATTCATGCCAATCCCATTTTACCTTTTACATATGAATCAATGTGTATGTATATTTTCCAATATGTCAAGAAAAATGCAGCTTTACTCAACATACAGTTTTATTTTTATTTATATTTTTATTTATTTTATTTTTATACCATCAGCACTCTGTAGACATAGTAGATGAACTACATAACATGCTAGTTCAGTTTGATTCAAGCATTATGAGAAATGCCATTAAAAAGAAGTGTAACACTTCAACACTCACATTTTCCCTCCATTGATCATTTCAAGTCCAATAATATTCTGATTCTGTTCCTATACAGACAAAGAACTGAGATAAAGTTAAGTTAAGACATTATTGCCTCGGCTAATGTTGTATTAGCATGGTTTAAATCATATATCATTCTATTTTAAAATATTTACACATTGAAGGCACAAATGTTACGGTAGAATTTGAACTATTGCTTGTTTTATTTATAGCTTGTGCTTAAATCTAGCTTAATCACTTTCTTTATATAGCAACATACCTGCAGCTACTCATCAGCGGCACACCCAACACAGCTTTAAAAATCCGGCATTATTGGGACAAGGCATTACTGGCTGATTACAGCAGTTTATTTTTTTAATCCACACACTGTGGAGCCACTGTTGCATCTCCTTCTCAGGTGGTCAAGGGTCACATAAGGTCAATGATTCTGACCTTCTCATAATGGCACAGTTTGTAGTGTACACATCTTTCTTTGTTGTCTACATCATAATGAAGCCTTGGACAGACAGAACCATCATGGACTCTCTCACCATCCAGTCTCTGTCTTGGTCTTCTTCCTGGTGGCCTCACAGTGTGGGATGATGTTGTCCTGTGTGCTCATGTCATATCATCTGTCTGTTATCCATGTGATGGCAGAGAGCAGAGTTGTGTTGAACTGATGTGGATAAGGTGATCCTTCATCTATGCCACTGGGCAACTCTCACCCCCCTCGCTGTGACCTTGCAGCCTGTCCCTGTGTGGCATTGCCTTACAGTGGCTCAGCAATACATTCTCCCAGCAACAAACACAAAAGACACACACATTGTCTTTGTGACACACATTCTGTGCATTTTTTCACTGACCTGCACACACACACACACACACACACATACTGTAGGGAAACTCTCACTGAGGCCTGCCCCCCACACACTCATACCAATCGCAGAAAGTGCTTTGTGCATTCACTGACTGGGCAGCAACTGAGGAGAGAGAGGGAGAGAGAGAGAAGCTGGTGGGAGGAGGGAGATGGAGACAGCAAGAGACAGAGGGATTACAAAGAGAAGCAGACCCAGACAGATAGAGAAGAAGAAGAGATAAGGCTTGCAGAGGGACAGAGGAGACACATCCAGTAAACGGTAACTGGTGGAAAGACAGAGTGAGCAAGGCAGGAAAGGGAATACAGAAATAGGAACAGAGACAGGGCTTGTTCAGGAGAGAGGAAGAGAGGAAGTTGTTATTAAAGAGGCTGGGGGAAACTGATGGGATGGCATTGATCTCTGGGAGCTGCCAGCTCTTGGGCCAGATGGCGTCTTGTTGCTGCAGACCGCTGCTCAACTCCTGCTGTGGACCATTCATCAAAGTCTGCCTCTCCTCCTTCACAGGTCTGTCCCAGCCCGTTCTCTGTGTTACTACTGTACCGTCATGAGACAGGCCGCTACATTCAGATAGACAGGAGCATAGGTGTATACACAGCATGGGTAACACACTTAGTCATGAAGGTAAACAGGGCATGGTGTGTTTCTGTTCTGTAGCAGCATGACTGTGCTTGTGTTGACTCAAGCAGTCCTGTTGGTGCTAACTGTGCTCTGTGTCGTAGGATGGGAGAGAATAGTCTTTTGTCCTCTTTGGCCTAATGTCATGTCGTATTGTGTTGCTAAGTTGTCCACCCCATTGTGTTGTCGTGAATGCTTTGCATCAAGATAACACTGTTGTGTTTTTGCACTGACAAAGCATGGAAGCAAAGTGGCATTTTAATGAAAACTTACTCTTTTTTGTTACTGTTCAGTTAACACAGTCTTGATTCTAAATGGCGTCTGACTGTATGTCTGAAAACATGTGACCGCACTGAAATAAATGTGGAGGAGTCAGGGGCAGGGCAGCTGTGTGAGCCTGGAGGTTTTTCTGATGTCAGAGCAGCTGTGTGTGTTCAATGTCATTGTACCCCCCCAAAAACCCAGGTAACTCCTCACACTAACCAATGACTTGAACTTGGCATTTCCAATATACTGCACCCATCTACCCTGGTGACACTACCTCTCCCGCCCCACCTAAGTCTGTTTATGTACTTTTTTTGCTTTCTTGCTGACAAGACCCCATGACTGACATCATGGTGTTAGCTAATGAGATTCCTAATAACTTGGTAAACTAATAATGAGGAGATTGATACCACTGTATACAGCAAGTCTGGCTACGAGCAATACAAGCACCTCCAAAGCTCAATAATTTACACGTTGTATCTTGTTTGGTTAATCCATACAAAAACCTAAGTATTAAAATGAGAGTCGCCTTTTTACAGGGGCTTACAGCGGTACATTGCTGGACCCTTTGCTCCCTGCCAAATGAATGCAGCCAAAGAGTCTGGCAAACAAACCTGGAAAATGGCGACTTGTCATTTTTATACTTCAGTTTTTGCAGTATAAAATGTTCATTTGTGAGCTTTAGGGGTTCTGGTCGGCTTGTTTTTTACTTTCGGACATAGCTGGGCCAGCGGGTTTCCCCTGTTTCAAGTCTTTATGCTAAGCTAAGCTAAAGGGCTTCCTGCTCCAGCTACATATCTATTGCACAGATGTGAGAGTGGTATCAATCTTCTCATCTAACTATTGGCGGCAGAGCGAACATATGTATTGCTTAAATTAATAAACTATTACTTAAGATGCATTGAAAAGCAGTTTGAACTGTATAAAAACATTTGGTATGTGATGATTACCATAACTGATTTAAGTGGAGGATAAAGGAGACTAAATGCATTTTTTTCACTTCAGGTCCATTCACTGATTTGTTTCTCTGTTTACAGACATCTCTCCTGCTGAGCTGGATGCTCTTTGGAGGGAACCACCATATACTCTTGGGGGAGCAAATGAACACTTCTCAGGAAATGACATCATGACTCAAGGTAGTCTATTGTGCACTGAAAGTCTTTAGCAATCTGAAATAGTATTATTATAGTCCTCTGTTATTTGGAGTACAAACAACATCATGAGGCTCTTTTGAGCTGTGCTGCTGACTGTGCGGTCACAAACTGAGGAAGTGTTTGGGACATCCTCCCTGCACAGTGGAACAAACCAGGGGAAGCCCGTCACCACTACTGCAATAGCCAGCTATTTGTACCCATCTGGCTGATATTTATAGGCTTCGAAACTGTTAAGATCCTGTTCGTGTCCTGAGATTAAGCTAATTTACAAGTCAGTGATTCCTAACCAGGGGTAGGCTTGCTTTTACCCTGGGGGTGCTTCTGCAAATCCAGGCTGGGTGTGTGGACAGATTTTAGAGAAGCTCAACTATTTGGACAAATAAAGAAAATGATTATAACGTATACATATAAAGTACACATCCACACATGCCTAAACATTGCATGTTGTAACTCGAGAAAAGGAGTTGGATACATGTTCAAATAGCTTAAAAGTAATGGATAAATTGTTAAATAGTTCAGGTAGGGGGCTGCTAACTGTTCCCACAGTGCAAACTAAAAATGAAGAAGTAGCATTTTGTGACTGTGCACCACAGAGCCGGAACAAACTCCCAGAAGACCAAATATTTGCAACAGATTTGGACACCTTTAAATTCAGGTTAACAACATACGCTCTGCACTGCCTTTGACTGAAGCTTAAATACTCATCATGAACCATCTAACCCTCTTATCCTGTAATGATGTCTCCATTCCAAACGTTTTAATTCCCTTTCAAGGTTTCTAATCTGTTCTAATGTTTTTATGTTTTTTTTTTTTTTCTAATGCATTGCATAAAACATGATGAATTGCCTGTGTGTATGGCATCTGCTATACAAATAAACTTGCCTCGCTTTGCCTATAAAAGAAGTATTGTAACAATATTCAATACAACATCTGAGTGTGTCCAACATGCAGTTTAGAATGAAATGAAACTAGTAAATCTGCAACATGTGACAGGTGGCAACAATGAGGGAATATTTAAGCTCATCTGACAAGGCTGTTGGGGTGCATCAGACAAAAAAGCTTGGGAACCACTACTCAGATTCATATGTTCAACCTCTACCATATGAGCACGTACTGACAACACGTGTTCTCTCAAATGGCAAAACAGTGATTGCCATCTAGTCTCAGCTGGTAACATTTCCAGTTCACTCTCCACAACAATGTGGACTTTCATTGTAATTGCAGTTCACTCTGAACAGTCCTTCTGATGACTCTTTTGATAAAATTGTTTCCACATAACTACACACCTGTCTTTATCACGCAAAAAAAACCCTAAATATATGTTGTTTAGGAAACACTGACTTAACCAACACTGGATTAAGTTTTCCACCTTAAAACGTCATGTCTGCACTCGTTTTGGCATTGAATCAGTAACGATAAAGATCTAATTTGATGCAGCTGCTGTTTTACCTTCTTTCAGGTGCAGCTGAGGAGGAGGGCGGTCCAGTGGTGGAATCAGGTGAAGGAGGGGTGGAGCCTGACAGCTACTGGAAGAAGAAAGAGGCCTTCCATAGAGGAAGTACTTTGTCAGTGGGAGACAAATTCTCCTCAGGTGCATTTACTCATGCTTCACCATAGTCCACTGACTGACTGACTTGTAGTTTGTTTCTACTGAAAAAAGAAAAAAGCTTTTACATTAGCCGGCCTAAACTTGTTATCTTTATATGCAGAAGCATTTCCCATGCATTCTATATATGCATACTGATGAAGCACATTTCCCTGTCGACTAACATTTTACTCATTCAGCAGTTTAGCTCCATCCATCACATTCCCCCAGGTTCTTCCTCTCAAATGGATTTAAATGGCCACACTGAGAGTCCAATAAGAGGCTCTAATAGCTGTGGTATTCCTCTAGGGACAAACAGAGCATCTCACTGAAATATGAGCTCCTGTAGAAAATCTTTAATGAACTCTTGAAAGTTTTATCTCGCCTGCTTGTAGATTTCATTTCTGTCTCAGTTTTAGTGTGTTTTCCATCTTCTTCAGTCACTACAGCCAGATATATACAACAACCTATTTGTGTGATGAATTAGCAGAGGGATTATAAATACATTCTTTGTGTGCTCCTCGTGATTAATTCTGGCAGACAATGGGAAATATAGTAATCCCCCCTCTCTCGTTCTCTAAGCTAATTTTTCTTCTAAGCATATTTGCACTGGATTTGTTTATATGCCATATTATTGCACTAGGAAAAACAATTGAATCTAGGAGTAATTAATCACAGCGTTCTTCTTGTCTTTTTCTAGAAATTGTGCTGCTGTTCACTGGGCGGAGGCGCTCCAGCGTGGATCCTGACCGATCCCTGCAGGAGGCGCTACGCACCCGGCTCAGAGTGGTGGAGAGCAACAGCCAGGATGTCATCCAGCTCTTTAAGGTGAGTCAGACCTGACAACGCAGACATGACACAGACAGTACTGCACGACTTTCTGAGATCATAACAAAGAACAATGTGCATTATGATATGAGTCTGTATGATGCAATATGACATATTATACTGTATATGTATTGTGCACTTAATGGAGATTGAATGATGTTCTGTTAGAGAAACATGAGACTTTGTTTCTGCAGGACTTGTCTGCACGTCTGGTGTCTGTCCACGCTGAGAAGGACCGCTTTGTGCTCACATTCAAGACTGTGGAGGAAATCTGGAAGTTTTCAACTTACCTTGCATTAGGTAAGAAACTGCGACTGTTTTATATCTTACAGACCCTAAAAACATATTTTGTCATTCAGGCCCTATTTTCTTAAGCCAGTTTTGGTTATTACACATGAGAGATTTGTTTTTTGTCTGTGCTCTTCTCACTGGTTTGAAGTTGGTTGGAAAAAGGTGATGAACTTTTGGCGCCATCAGGATTTACCGACATTTGAATCTGAATCGGATGACAGTTGTTTGGTTATGTTGCCAGGCCACTGCCGCTCAAATCTGAAGACACCACAGCCACACATTCTTAAAATGCAGACTGTTTTGACTATTTAACTCCAGGAAAATGCCTTTTCTTTGAACTTTCAACTTTATGTTTGGTTGTTGCTTATTTAGAATATTTGATGTTGTAGAGGAAACACATAGAGTTTGAAACCTACTATTCAGGCGCTTTAAGGACTGTGACATCACAAGCTTTATTCTTTATTCCCTATTTCTGCTTGTAATTGTCTCATTAGCATAATAGTTGCATAACAAGGTTTAGTGGTTGAGGATACAACAAGATTACCATAATGACATTTAGTAGTACTTATATCTGAGGTGCATGTGCTCTGTCCCAGGTTATGTGGCTCGCTGTTTGGAGAACTTTCTGTGTGATCAGTCCTTCTGGCTGGATGCAGAGATGCTCAGAGACCTTGAGATCAATGTAACTGTGGACGAGGAACATCTGGCCACCCTTTACCTGGGACTTTTACTCCAGGAAGGTCAGTAATCCTGTTACGCTCTGTCGTTCAACAGAGCTTGCAAGTGTAAGTTGATGTTGAGAAAGTGAAAAAGGTCATCTGTCAAATTACAACGTACTGAGTACCATGAATGCCACATTCGTATTCTCACATTCTTGTAGTTAAAATATGAGTTTTTCTTCCCTGTGAAAACTCTCAGACTATTTAAAGTGTTTATTGTCTGAAGTGTCTTCAGTCTTGTCACTGCAATTATAAAGTAACTGACTGCAGGTGCCATTTGATCCCATTACTTTTAATCCATTTTCACTGACCTCAATTAACACTTTGAAACCCTCAGGAATATATAGCCACACATGACTTTGGACAAATTATAGCAACGGATGCCTTATTTTTATTAGAAGAGCTTATGTGCGTCACTGTGCCCAGCAAAAACATAATGAACTTCTAATTATAAGTGAGCATTATGATCTCATTTCTATTCCTGGCCATAACTTCCCTTTTATTTGTATTGTTCAAGTGAAATAATTCAAAACTGGGCACTGAATTTTAGCAAACTGCTCACATTTTTTAATGCATAATAAAATAAGCAAGTGTTCCACTAAAGCAGTACTATCATACTACTTTGCTCCCAAATGTATATTGATTTCCTCTGGCCTAGTCTACACAGACTTTCTCTTGAACATTTCCCCGAGGCAAAAAGCTTCATGGAAATGTATAATAGGACTGCAGTGCAGGCAAATAGTGATGAGAAATACATTAACTTAATGGGGGGGGGATCTAAAACATCCATCATTTACCATCCAGTGACTGAATGAGGGCACACTAGCTGAAGCACTTTTTCTGATCTTTAACTTAAGTGTGGTGACTTTTGTCAAAAAAAAAAATGCTGACTGAAACACTTTGCATGTCTGGATTCACACATGCTTATTTGTACTGTCAGTACACATTTGAGTGGAGGTTCGTCGGGCTTGAATCTGTCCACTAATGAACCCGTCTGTCTGCAGGATCCTTCTTTGCTAAGGCACTATTCACAAGAAGTGAGCAGGATGAGGAAGACGAAGAACAGCTGTCGTTCAAAAAGAATGACTTGCTGATGGTAAAGGACACGGGGCAGGACAACATGTGGGAGGGCACCATGCTCTCCACAGGAAACCATGGCCAGGTGCCAGTCAACGCCATGCAACCGCTGCCTTACCCCTTCTATCAGTAAGTCACTCAATGTTCCTCACCTGAGACACTTATGTTACAAATTCCTTGGTTTACACTGTAAATGACAGCATGATAACATGTTCTCTTGTCTAAACGTTTGGCTGAATGAAAAAGATAGATTTCAGATGGTGGACATTGGTACACATGCCTTGGTGTGGTTTTGTTAAAGTATACTTCCTGTTTGGTCAGGTGGTTCCTGAGGAAGTACCCAAGCAATGGTGGATGCTCGCCAACAGAAAAGGAAGCATTTGAACATTCTATCGGTAAAGCCATTCTGCATAAACACATGTTCACACATGCGATATCCTGTACAGTCACATATAGTGTAATGAACTCAGGCACAGAGACTTAAAACCAACGGTCACACTCATTCGTTTTCAGTAAAAAAGCTCTAATAAACCCTCTGTTTACTACCTGTCCACCACCAAACAGCATTCAGCAGCTTAATAGTCAGATATTTCCCTCACAAGTTTTTGAAGACTATATCAGAACTATCAGGACTTAAATATCATCAAGTGAACTCCAATTGAATGTGATTTGATGTTTGCCAGATGTATAAAAACATAAATGGACAGTGATGGTTACAGCAGTGACTGACGGGATTTCATTACTCATGGATGTTATTTATGTCTCTGCACACAGTCTGATGGTGCATATATTTTGAATGCAGGACTGCATTTTTAATGTGAAAGATTAAGTAAAATTTCCTCACAAAGTCTGTAAATACACTGTGACTAGTCTGAATGTCAGGTGTCGCCACATGTTGTGTTTGCAAAAACAAAGACAGAGGCTGGTATCAAACTGACCACTTCCTCTTTACTGGAACACACAGCAGTGCACAGCCACGGTGGGTCAATACTAAAATGCTTATGCATATACTAGTAGCTCTAAAAACACTTGTGAAAAGCATTTAAACATCATTTTTTACATCCTTCCTTAGCAGGATATTTAAGACAAATTGTGATCATGATCAGACAATTTCTTTCACACTGACCTCAATATTCTTTTGCTTTTCCTCCTCATCAAACACCTCAGTGACAGGCTCCTGTGTAGCAGTGGTTGACTACAGTCCAGTGGTCCCGGATGAGCTTCAGCTAAGTCAAGGTGACATTGTGCAGATCCAGGGTCTGCTGGTCCGAGGCCTGGGCATTTTCATAGGAACACACACTTCCACAGGTCACACTGGTTTCATACACAAGGCTCATGTCAAGCCTCTGGACACCATACCCCTGTAAGAAATTCCTTTTTTTATTTGTGTAAAGCCTTGAACTTTCTGGTCTGATGTGCGTCATTTCAACTAAAGTACTTAATCTTAATCAAATCCACATTAACTACCTCTTGTATATAGTGTTATGGTACTCTTTTATGAAATTCTATTTAGTGTATCTGCACTCTGGGCAGGGTGCATGGGGTGAAGACAGCAAAGGGGATAATGGTGCCTTTGTTTCCCTCGCACAGAGACAGACAATTGGTCTTTCTGACTGAGGAGGAGAGGGCCAGCCTGGCTCAGGTTAACCCGTGTAGCTCTGAGCCAAGTGACAGCGGTCTGCTGGAAAGGCTCTTCTCATCTGACATCAGCTCTGTGTACAGACTAGGTAAAGAAACTGTTGGTCTGATCAGGAGATATTGTACTTTTTATCAGTCAGGGCGAGGGGGGGCAGCCATAATTGAAATATAGGTCATGTTTTAGTGTGCAGCAGTTTGTTTCCTAAACAGTGGTACTGCTGGTGATTCATTCCAGGAAAAAATCTTTCCATCTTTATCCCCAGCTGGAAAATTGATGCTTAAATTGATTTACCTTGCGTGTTTCCAGATAGACTGGATGCGAGTGACTTCATGTACATCAAGAACCAGCCAAAACATGGTAATGATTTATAGCTTATTGAGGAAAACAGCTGTTTATGAGCTTAGTGCATTCAAGCAGCTTTAAAAGTTTAGTGTGTTTACCGACTGCTCTGCTAAACTTAACTACTGCTTCTTTTTCTTCCCAGATCGTAATGTTCCTATGAGCGCCCGTCAGAGCGTCATGTCAGAGAGAAGTGGAGGGACGCCCCCGTATCACTCCTCTCCTCGCTCCTCTCTCTCTCAATCCTATCCCCGTCTGTCCCTCTATCACTCCCACAATCCTCTGCCACAGGAGGGAGAGCGCCTGTCTTTCACCCTGGATGACACGTTCAGAGAGATGGACGAGTTCCAGGAAGACCCACCTCTCTTCTTGGAGGAGAACAGCTGGGAGGGGGAGGACTCTGAGCACAGTGACCCCACACTGACCCTGCTCAACCATGAACACTTCCAGGTCAGCAGAGTCACTGATTTATTTTTTACCGGGCCAAGCACAGAGGCAAAGCAACAGATTGAGGGCTTTTGTTTTGATTTTTTTTCTTGTTTCTTGCCTGTGTCTACATGTCTATGGAAGCCAGTAGAAGCAATTGATCATTTCTTATGAGATTTTCTACCTGAAGATCTGTCTATAAAATAATCTGAACTTTATCCTTTGATTGCATGATGATTAGACAGATTCCCCACAACACCATCATTCTTATTTGACTCACTTATTGTCCAGCAGCTCATGAATTTTTTCATGCATCAAAAAATATTTCTTGCCCTTATTTTCTGATCAATTTCCCTGGATTCATTTATGACTGCTTTTACTTTTCAACACAATTCTGATAAACACATTTGGTTGCAATACATGAATTAAATTAGCAGTGCAAAGATGGAAAATTGTGAAGTGATCAAAACTTCCCAGCAGATAAAGTTACTGTTCATCTTAGAAAAATTAACACATTTATTGAATTTCATACGTCAGTCTAATCCATTTATGTTGTCTTTGCGTCAAACACACACAGCCTGTCAAGAGAGTTTTCTTACTTCTTTTGTTTGTTGTTTTTTTCTAGGAGGACTTCCTGCCCCTGTACGACCTGCAGTACTCCTTCCTGTGGGTGACTTTTAGTGGTAAGACTGAGGACGAGCTATCAGGGCATCTAGAGAGCGTCAGGGAGAGTGCCAAGAGGATGGGCATGCACTGGGCACATCGAAGGGCGTGCTTCCTTCTGGGAAGACTCTGTGCCAGGAAGTTAAAGTTCTCCCAGGTTTGCACATCACTGCTAGCATGAGTATATGTGTTGATATGCTTTACTACTTCCTAAAAAGACAAGTGACCAGGCAGAACATCATCACTGAAAATTTTCACCTTATTAAATCTTTGGTGAATTGTCATTGCATCTGTTTGAGATCAGCTCCTACATCTATGTTTCCTCAGGCTCGTGTCTACTATGAGGAGGCTCTCAGTGTTCCGGTGGACAGTTTCTCTGACACGCCACTCCACGTCGCTCTCTTCACAAACCTCACCGCTGTCTACCTGAAGCAGCGTATGACAGACAAACTGCCACAGACTCTGGAGAAGGCCAGTGCCTTGCTCCTCTGTCTCCCCTGCCACACCTTCACCTCCACAGAGGAGGTTGAACTGCTGAAGCTGCTCCTGAGGAGATCAGTGGTGATGGGGGACAAACAACTGGAGGCTCGTGTCTGCTACCTCATCTCCAGCCTCTTCCTGCATCTCAGGAAGACCGATGACGCCCTTCCCTTTGTCGAACGACTCCAGTTCCTCTCAGTGACTCTCTCTGCTGCCGAGGGTGGCCCCATAGTTCCTGTGGACCTCAACTGGCTCTTAAGCTGGCTTTATCATCGTAAATACATGCCTTACTTGGTACTGGCCTCTCTGAGCCTGGACTCAAGACAAGACCACTCCCTTCACGATGCTTTCCAGAGGATTGCTTTGTTTATCAAGAACTCTGTTCGCCTGAACCCATGCTGGAAGGAAGGAACCTCCCTGCTCCCTGCCCAGATTGTGGTTTACCTTCAGCAGGCCCTGGCTATAGCTGAGCAAGGGGAGGACATGAAGACCCAGAGGGATCTGTGCCAGGGCTTGGCCTCAGTCTATCAGCAGTATGATGCTCTAGATAAGGCTGTGCACTGTGCTCAACAAGCTGTGGAGACAGGTGGCCACATCAATGAGGAGGAGGGCTTTGAGGCCTCTGTGCTGCTTGGATGGCTGCTGGTGTTGACAGGCCAAGCTGAGAGGGCCCAGAGTGTCCTGCAGCCACTGCTCACATCACTCCAGGTACAGCAAACAACGATATTCACCTTGATCAAAACACTACAACTTGTCTCATGTAGAAGTTTTAGCTGTCATGTATAATCTGTGCCTCTGTATGTGCATCGCTCTGCAGGGCACAGACAGTCCCACACAGCGAGGGGTGATCCACAACCTCTTGGCTTTGTGTCTGAGGCGGCAGGGCCGCGTCCCAGAGGCAGGCTGGCATCTCCACTCTGCTTTGGTAATCTCCAGGGAAAGTGGAAACCAGAGGAACCAGGCCCTGGCACTGGCCAACCTAGGCTGCCTGGCACTGGACGTGGGGGCATCTTGGGTAGCAGAACGCTTCCTGGTCAGGTCAGATATCTGTCTTATTGAAAGTTTCCCCCAGGGAAGGTCTAACTCAACAAATGTAGAGAGAGTTTACAAAGACTTATCGTCTTATTGTGATAATCATTTTATAACCAGATCCCTGCGTCTTTTTCTGGAGCTCTGGGAAAGCCCCACAGACGAGGAGCATGTTCAGACCTACCTTTGGCTGGGACGGAGCTACAAAGACAGGGGGAAGACTCACGACGTCCGGGCCTGTTATGAAATGGGGCTACTTATTGCACTACATGCCAGAAACCTACACAGTGAGTACAAGTTGACACATTAAAGGAATAGTTTTCCAAAAGCTGGACCCTTATGTACCACCAGCAGCTTAGCTTAGCTCAAAGACTGGAAACAGGGGAAAACAGCCAGCCTGGTTCTGTCAGAAGGTCAGAAAAAGCTACCCAATTTTCTCTCCGTATAGACATTTACTCCTTTTAATCTGACTAAATAAGAGTAAGTTCAATACTGGAGATAGGGATATTTGTGAGTTACAAAAACAGACCAATATTTCCTCTTATTTTCAACAGTTTTTTAACATAAAAACAAAAGAGGGCAACATTTTACAGTTGTTAAACTTTTCAGTACCCCTGCTGGACAAATTATGTAATAACAATATTATTTGTACAACATATGAAATGTATTTGGACTGTAATTTTAAACTTATACACTGATATCAGTATATCTTCCATAAGCTAAAATTGGCTAATAATATCAGCCATGCAAATGTACAGTAAAGGTTAGTTCCTATTCAATTTCATAAATGCATCACAGTGCATTTAGTCTTTGGAGGTACAGGTAACATATCTGCTGTATTTTCTCATAGGTCAGATGGTGGTAGCCAAGGTCTTGAGTCGGCTATATGCTGACATGCTGCTGTATGGCCAGAGTATCGTCTACTATGAGCACTGTGTGTCCGTATCCAGAGAGCTGAAGGACAAGAGGCTGGAGGGAGAGTATCTTGAAATCCTCAGCAGCCTCTACCTCTCACTCAACACTGAAAGGTGAGTTTGTGTCTCTCCTTCCGTATTGTAATATCTTTCTATTTTTGAGTGAAACCAAAACAGTCTCAAGTCTGTATTGTGGATTGCAGATCATCTCGCAAATCTCTGGACTACACCAAGCAGAGCCTGAGGATTTCTATTGACCTGGGCAAGAGGGAGGAAGAGTCAGAGACCTGGCTGCAGGTGGGACGCATCTATTACCTGATCCAGGAGGACGAGCTGGCTGATATGTACCTGCAGGTTAGGAGGAGGGAATAGAAGAATCATTTTATTCTCCTTGTTTTGCCCTCTGCTCCTCTGCAAAACTGGTATTCCCTGAACGTAGGCACTCCTCATTCCTGACCTGAGAAGCAAAGGCTTCATCACGTCCTCCCCTGGCAGCCAGTGTTTCAGCTGCATTTTTTTATCAGCTGATTTATCTGCTAAGTTAAGTTTCACATACTAATGTTAGACATGTAATCCATATTGACTGACACTTTATTTTGATTGATAGGCAGCAGTGAAGACAGCCCTCAGGATGAATGATCATCATTTTGCCATGAGCATCTATGAGGAGGCCGGGGACGTCTACTTCAAAGGCCACAGGAACCAGATGGCTTCACTGCCTTTCTACAGGGTAAGAAGACACATACGATGCATTTTGTCAGTCTCAAAACTACAATGTCACAATGCAGCATTTCGTATGATAAGCTGTAATAAGTCTTAATTTGATTCCATCAAGATATTTCTTTTAAATTCTTGGCACCACTGATCTCATTCGATTACATTATTCATATTTGGATTCAGGATGGCAGTCTGCCATTTGCACGGAGCATCAAGGATATCCATTCGGAGTTCCGTTTGTTGAGTAAACTGACAGAGCTGTTAATGAGCCAGGGAGAGCAGGAGGAGGCTCTGCAGTATGCAACACTGGCTGTTCAGATCGCCGGAAAAACAGGTACAAGCATGACCCATAGTAGAATCAGTGCCTTGGACTGTTGGTTAATATTTAATATTGATGTGGTGGCATCTGCAATAACCATAGCTTGAAAGTACTTTGTCAGCAGATCCGTTGTTTTTCCTCCTCAGGTGTACATGTGAATGAGAGGACAGCGTACCACCGGCTGGCTACAGTCTACTACAGCCTGCAGCAGTATGAGATGGCAGAAAACTACTACCTCAAGTCC
This sequence comes from Chaetodon trifasciatus, assembly GCA_037975065.1. NCBI lineage: Eukaryota > Metazoa > Chordata > Actinopteri > Chaetodontiformes > Chaetodontidae > Chaetodon > Chaetodon trifasciatus. The sequence continues at coordinate 4,509,728 of JBBMOE010000010.1, read as the reverse complement.
CTGTCGCTCTGTCCACCCGTCATGCAGCATCCAATGGAAGCTCGCTACTACACCAAGATCTACTGTAGACTGGGCAATCTCACTCTACACAAACTGAAGGTGCAGGAGACAAATGTATTTCTGTGTTTGCAATTTGCATGAGCAAGCAGAGTGGATAAAGTAGCTTCCTGTACGTTTTTCCCCTCCACTAAAATTCAAAGTACGAGACATAAACTTGAAAGTTAATTGACAAGTTTTAATACACAGGCTACCTTGAGAAATGAATAACATGTATTTAATGTTTTGTGACGGGGTGTCCTGGTGGCCTGGTTAAGGTTCTTTGTTGGTAATTTTTGCAATAGCAAGCAGGTGTGAAACACAAAAATGATTGGCAAGTAGCATTTTTGCCCTTTTGTAACCTGTTATATTAAAAAAAAATGTTTTGGATTGTGGCAGAGCAGCACCAACATTGCCTTTCCTTTTATCTGGTGGCCAGAAAATGGTGGAAATCAAAATCCAGCCTTCAAATGTGAACATAATGTCTTTTATTGTGATGAGAGCTGTTCTGAACTCTGCTCTGTTCACCCTCACCAGGATGCTTTTGATGCTGTGAGCTACTTCCACTTGGCTCTGGCAGCGGCCCTGGAGGACCAAGGTAACCCCGAGGCTCTGTACGTGGTGTACATGAAGCTGGCTGAAATCCACGGCAACCAAATGCCCGATGCTCAGCTGTGCCAAGTTTACAGAGACAGAGCCCAGAGTCTGAAGAGGGTTCTGGCCGGAGAGGAAGGCGCTGTTGCTGGAGGGGAAAACATGGACAATGCGGCGACAGAGCCTGGCCACAAGGGAAAAAAGGACTCTGATGCTGCCATGGAATGTACAGAGAGTTTGGTTAAGAGAAACAGCATTTTCACTGCCACACCTGAACATGAAAAATGTGAAGAACATTCATTTCCAAGAACTTCCATAATGCATGGAGACACAGAGGATACATGCACAGACACTAATATGGGAGATACTGATAGGAAAGAAGATCACAAGATTAATCTTCCTGATCCAGAAGGCACTTTTGTGGACGCCTCTGGGTCTGAGACAGAGACCATCACCAGTCAGTCGTACAGTGACAGTATTTTTACCGAGTCCTTTGATACGGCGAAGGAGCAGATCTCAGACTCCAGCAGCTCCACTGACACTTTACAGACTCACCGCAATCAAGCCGATGGCAAAGACTGTGACACAGAGCACGGCACGCCCAGTCCCATAGCTGTTAACCACTCAAGTGACACAACAAGACACACAGACGCTCACAACACAGATTCTGATATACAGGACAAGCAGAACACCCCCACTAAAGAAAAAGATGTCGATCAGTCTGATGCCCACCAAGCAGAGACTGTCAGCATGAACACTGATAAACCTGTAAGTGTGGACAACACAAGATAAATCTGGTGACACACACACATGGACTTAGATAACGTCTCCCAGTGTCACCTTATGTTCTTCAGTGACATTTCCTTAGCCTGGTCCCATGTTTCTTGACCAGCAAACTGACTTCGACGTTCCAGCCAGATGGCACTTATTGTAGGATAGATGATGTTAATACTGTCTGAGAGATGTAGTGACTTAAAAGCATGTGCCTTTTGTTTTGTATAATATATTCTAAGGTTATTACAGTGCATTTTGCTTGTAATATATGTTTTTCTAAATGTATTTTTAGTATCTCTGGAAGATATGAGTCAAGCATAAAGAACGTTATTTTGTTTGCTGAGTGTTTATTTGTGCTTTTGTCCTTTCAAATATGAGATAAATACAGTGGCCTTGAGGTGCAAAGCACAAAGGCATTGGGCAGAAGTAATCACAACACACAATGAATCAGAAAACACAATGGGATTTCAGGAACACATTTGCTTTTAGAGCAAGAAACACATTATCATATATTTTTCATGCTGTCAACCAATACAATGAAAAGACCAAAAAAGTTTTAGTCCGTCTCTCAATACCTTCCGACTTCTCCAGGCCATCAGTGGCTGGTAGCACTGAAAACTGCTCACTCATAAATAATTTAAGGAAAGATTATAAAGGCAAAGTAATTTCTTAAAACAGCTGTTCACTATTTTGCTCTGCTACAAGCAAGGCAAAACCACAACCACGCGTTTGTTGGAGATTATTTTCTGTTGCGAATTAATACATATTTGGTGCTTTAGCAAGCATATATGGCATCATGACGTACGTATATGTGGCTAAAAAAAACCCAACAACCCACAGTGTCCATGTTTATTGAAAGAGTTGAAATACAGTATATTGCCAGCTTCATTCTCAGCAAAAGCGAAAACACAAAGACAATGGACTAACTGGGAGATAATTACAAAAATAAGAAGGAAGCAGGTTTGCCTTTTAGTTAATAGTTATTTAATTACTTATTTGTAATGCAAGCTGTTTTTTTTTATTAACTAACTGCAACTTAAACAGGCTGCTGTGGTGCTACACAAACTTTGGAAAGGTTACGTGAAACATTAAAGAGACCTGAAGGGCATCGAGGCACTAACGGCACACACAGACACAGACAGAGCAACAATCCACAAGGGGCTGACTGATTCTGAGTTATCTTCAAATTTGTTTCGCATAAAATACAAAAAAAAAAAAAAATGGAAGGGACTACAATTTCTCACACAGCACACAGTAAACATAATGTCTCCATCTTTTTCTGTTTGTACTGCCGTGTGCCACTGGGAGGAGGAGGTGATTTGAGGTCCAATCTCTCTGAATTTCTTGTCTACATTCTTAGTTGTTCGTTTGTTTTGTTCAGCGCTGAACCTAAGAGCACGGCACCAAGTATGAGAGAAGGCGTTCATTTTTTTTTTTTTTTTTGGACAGTAATGCCTTGAAAGTACCACAAGAGGGAGCTATCATGCTGATTTTGTGCTCTGCTGTAAAAGCCACCATGATGATGCTGTTCCTCAGTTTAGCCAGAGGTGGGCAGTGAAAGACAAATCATTACTGCAGTCTGTGTTGCATCAGCCGCTGCAGCCACTTTCGACAGGTGAGAGAGTCAGGAAGAAAGTTCCATCATCTGCCTGGCAGTGGCAGCATTCCAAGCTGAGCATAATGGAAAGTGTCCTCTCGCTTACATTTTGGGCTCAAGTTCACCAATAATGATGTCCATTTGTGCAGGAAAGTCCTCGAATGGCACTGAGTAACAAACAGGTGTGGATTTTATATTAAAATCCATTTCCTGAATGGAAGAGTTGACAATACAGACAATAATGTCTGGTAATTTGGCCAGTACATAAGGTACTACTTGAATTTTGCCACACTTTTGGAGGGAAAAGCATGCCTAATGGCATGTCTTGAATTGCAGTAATAAGATATTAAATAGCGTACATTTTATGGAATGGGCACAATGGAAAGTGGCAGAGAAAAGCAAGCGAGTGAGAGTTCAGGCCAGGCCAATAAAGAGGAACTGCTAGACTACAGTAGGTTGTTGCAGAGCAATGAGCCAAAGGAAGGAATGTTTGCATGCACGGTCTGCATGCTGAATAATGTTGCAGGGCTTCTTCCTTCCCCCACAGGCATCAGTTTAGCACAAGTTCAAAACACGTCCAATTGTGCCAAAACAAGCACTGAATTGTTCTTCCTTTTAAAGTATTCCCAGGATTACTCTCAAATGATCTTTGGGGACTTTCGCTTAACGAGTTTATGCTCTTGACTCCGTTGAATATTTATGTGGAACTGCAGAAGCTAATTAATATCAACAGCAGAAAAGCACAAGGCTGAATGATTTCATGTGACTCAAAAACTTTCCACCAAACAATATGTGAAAGCCTGAGGGCATTTAGATGTAGAATTATTGTTGTTAAATGTATTTGGCATAGGAGGACGTGAAGATTTTAAAAAAACTCAACAAAGGCAATCAGTAATTGGTGTCTAACTGCCCCTCAGCCTTACACAAGGTAATTTAAACAGACAGCTTCGAACAGCTAGTGACTTTATGACTTCATTCGTCTCTGTCAGGAAATACTCTTCTGTCTTCCTTCTAAAGCAAAAGGATTGTTAATGCTCATTTGTTCTAGATGACATTCTCAGATTGAGAGATAACAGCCTCCAAAAACAGCACGGAAACCTGTAGAGTTAAAACTAATGAAAGTGTTACCTCCCTACTCAGTAAACATTAGACAACTGGGATCATGACAGGCCAAGTTTTTTACATCTCTATGAAATAAAATGTAATAACATGAAAGAAAGTAGCTTTCTTTTCATGTCCTTTCTGCACAATGTGATTAAAAGAAAATGCAAAAATGAGTTGAAATGAAACCCCAAGTGCATTGAAAAGTATTAAACCCTCGAAACTATTTGAACATATAGGCATTGCATACATCTGTGTCTAATTTCTGCACATTCATCTCATATCCTGTGGACTCAAGGACCTAAAACAACAAAGGACATAGGGATGGAAAAGCTGTTTTGAGTTCAAGTGAACTGAACTGAACAGTCAGTGTTAATGGTTGAAATTTTACCTTCAAATCTTCTGTTTGAGCCAATTATTATTTTGTATATTGAACCAACTGTCTTTGGAAAACACATGCCACTGTACTGTCAACAAACAAAAGCAGACTGAGTGGGAATGCAGTGTCTTTTGTCCCCTTTGGCTGACATTTATTCATTATCATTGCCCTCTAATTCTTTTACATGACAATAAAACAATATGCTGGCCTACAAAAGATGGGATGAAAGGGGAAAAAGCAAATACAAAACAAAACATGTCTAAGCCAGACTTTTCAAAAGATAGTGAGAAAACAAATGTAATAGGCTCAATTAGAGGAAACGGGTTAATTATGTAGCTAACGGACTGACTGCTTACATGACAACAGTGTGAATACATACATATACTCTGTATGCAAACATACAAGTACACATACATGTATAGCAGATATGTGTATGTTGGTACAGACAGGTAACACAACAACAGCAATACAAATTGGATGCACTTTGATCCAATTGCATGAGTAATTTGTGTTGTTCACATAGTGTGAGCAGTCTGATACCAAGCAATTACAAAGGCTCATTTAGTGATCTTAACAAAAAATAAAACAAAACAAAAACGAGAGCGTTCAATCATTGTCACAACATCATTTCAGTGCCGAGTAGACGAACATGCATGCTTGCCATCCAGTTTAGGACACACAGTTACACTCTTTTCTACCCTGCCTTGCCCTTCTCCATCACACGACTATAACTCTTCTTTGGCTGCATTATCCTTCGCTGCTGTAACAGGTGAATGAGTTTATCACATCCACAACCGGTCCTCACACACACACACACACACACACACACACACACACACACACACACACACACACGCACTCACCGCATCATTTTTCAGTCTGTGCCATCATGAGTGATCGGGGAGTGTGTGCTCTCTATAATATTAAGGAAGAGTTACTGTCTCAGGGTGACTGCTCCAGTTAAGAAGAATTCACGGCAAAATGAAACATTTTCCATATTTGCAGCGCCTTCTTGTAACCTCATTAAGGTCAAGGTGAATAACTATAGAAGCTTGTGATGAAAGTTCAGCCAGCAGGATTTAACTCTGCTTGTACAGACTGTCGTCAGAGGGCAGGCACCGTCTCTGCTCACTGGTATGACCTGATTATGGAGTTGTAAATGTCTGGGGTGGTATATTGTCTGAAAAACATGGCTTTCTGTTTCTTTACATTTTAATTTGTTTGAACATAGTTTCCATGCATGTTACCTTTAGTCTTATGTTCTTAGCTCACTATACTGACCTTTAAAAAAGCCCATTCAAAAACACAAGGCCTTGGAAGATACATTCAGCTAGTCAAGCTTTCTATTCATATATTGAATAAATGGTCATTTTGTTACCTTTTGCTTTCTTTTGCTGTGACATCAAGTTGATGGCAAACAGTGTCTCTATTTTTCCAACAAGGCAGAGGCAGCAGACATCATGGTTCTATTGAAATGTTATCTATGCTAAGTATTTACTATTGGCCTGAGAAGTGTTTGAAATTCAATTCATAGCTTCCACTTCACATGCTGCACTCCTCTGTTGAGTCAGGGTTTACTCTTGAATATTTCTTTGCCACAGGATATAAACCATAAGCCATAAAACCACACACACACACACACACACACGCACACACACACACACACACACACACACACACACACACACACACACACACACACACACTTACTTAGAAAACTTGTTAGTTTCCTCTGCACTTGGGTATCACACTCCATCAATATCTGCAGCTCCTTATTAGGCATCTGTTTACTCAACTGACAAGTATCTTTGTCTCTCACTTAGTAACCACTGTGAGCATGTCAGGGAGTCAGGGAATGCTGGGGGAGATGGTTCTGGTGTCAAAGGGATTAAGAGAGTAGTGACAAGGCCTGACAAGTCTGGCTGTGACGGGTCAGGACGAGGAATTTCCATTCTTGTTAGGACCCTACAAAAATTCCTTCCTTCCTGTGCTTGTGTTTCCTTTCAATGATTTAAAACCTGTGAGGTTTTTTTTCTTTTTTTTTTTTTTTTATTAAAGAAGGAGGAACATTTTCTGAATTATGTACATCCAAGAAGTGACAGTCTGAATTTCGTGAAACTGCTCCCACACATCAGTCTATCGAGCAGTCTTGTGACTTGTGATAACAAAGAGGTGCATGATTAATGTAAGATTTCCATTTTACTAGTCTTGCTGAACGATGAGGGTGCTGGTTGATGAATATGTTGAAAAGTCATTTCCTGCAGCTTAGAGCACACAATACCATACAAGCTAGTCTTTGTATTTAAGCTGACAGACAGAAGCTGCTGCATTGCATAAGACACCGGGGTGGCTTTAGAAAGGTGGCAAAAGTGATACTTAACAAAGCCATCAACAAATGTAATTGCTCACCATTAAGAATACAATATGATGGAGCTAGCCGAGAGTCAAATTGATTATTTGGGAGCAAATTATGTCATTTTTGTCACATAATTGAGCCATTTGGAGAGAAAGAAAGAGACAGAGCTTTGGTACATTTTAAACAGCATTATTATACTGCATCCTCTATGCCCTGTGTCAGTGTGCCAATTTATTCAGATTTAAACCAAAAGACATCTGCTGTCCGCACAAGAAAAAGAAGAATAAAAGTAGAAATATGAGCTTGACACTGAAAATTAAGTAAAACAACACAACCTGCTGACTGTAAGCAGTTAAGTTACTGTGTGACGACCTGTACAGTCAGTGAAAAAAAGAAAAAGGAGCCAGAATGCATTTTTCATGATAGAAAACCACAAACAGATGTATGCTTTTTGCAGCCAGTCTGTTCAGAGGAGCTGCTCTGTACATGCTGCACACAAGTGCACTGGGCAGCATCTGTGGTGTCCTCCTTCGTTCTCTGGGAGAAAAAAATAAAAAAAATACAGGAACCACTCAAACCTTACAGTCATTTATAGAGAGTAAAGCAGTATGCATGAGAAAGCAAGGCAGAAGAAGAAAATAAGAAATAAAGCAGATACCATCCATCCATTTTTTCTATACCCCAACTATCCCTTTCGGGGTTGGGGGGGGGGGGGTTGCTGGAACCTATCCCAGCTGTCAACGGGTGAGAGGCGGGGTACACGCACTACCTGCTGTGCCACTGTGCCGCCTATAAAGCAGAAACCAATAAAATAAAAAAAGAGAACTACAGATTAAAGACACCACAGTGGGAGCAACATTTCAACAGTCAAGTAATTTCAATGGAATCACCGCAAACAGTGAATGCATGTGACTTTTTAGACTTTGCCATCAGGAAGCCGTCTTGACAGTGCTGACCTCTGAGGAACAGAGAGTCAAAAATGAAGGAAGCTATCACAGCTTACAAGAAGGAAGAAGGCATATTTTACTCATCCCTATAAGGGAAATTACATTTTTGGAGTGTTGCAACATCCGCTTTTATTTAATGCAAGCGTATAAACTACTCCACTGTAGTGGTTTGGTTTACGGACAGTTATTAGACAGCAACTGAAGGTACAAATATGATTTTTTGAACCTACTGTGTGAATGTGTTGTTTGAGAGGCAATGGAGCTAGTGAGATTGCTAACTGTCGGTTAGCTTGCTAACATTTAACAAGCTTATTGACTGCCATGTTAAGCGTTAGCTCATCAGCTACAGTCGGTGAGTCCCTATGTCAATCGCCCTGCTGCCTATGTTGTGAAGGTTCATTTTGTTGTGCCGCTCCCTGGTGCGACTGGGCCTAAAGAAGTAGCAGATTAAGATGTAAAATAGCACATGTGGGCTGCTTTGCCATAACGTCTGTGCTCATGTGTTCCAGAGAGCTTTTGAGGCGTCATTCATTATGAGATTAACCCTTGACCCCTACATCCTATACTGCATTCACTTGATCCCTAATGTCACATCAATCCCATTTATGTCTTGGTTTTTTGACAATTTATTTGCAGTGCATGTCAAAGGAACATGGATTTGTTTCTTTAACCATGATCTATTTGGTTGCCAAAGGGACTCAGGGAAAAGAACTGACACTGCACAATCCAGAGTTTCCATCTTCAAGGTTTGAGTCTTACAGAAGAGGGCATGAATCACCTGTCAAAGGAAACATTCTATTATATTCTGGGCTTGCAAATGGCTGACGGCACAAAATTAGCTTGATGTGACAAATGAGAACATCTCCAGGATAACTCAGTTTGTGGTAGTGACAAGAGAATTGGAGTATAGCGTGTTTGAGAAGTAAAATATTTTTGAAGTCGTGTTTTATTGCGTTTTCTTTGGCCTTGAAATCAGAATGAAGCACATCTTTTGAGATCACATTTGCTTTCATAACCTCAGGTCGGGCGGAGCTAGTTTTTCAGATGTGGACATCTGATTCGAGATGCGCCAATGCCCACGCATACATCCACACGCTGTCAAATACACACACAGACACACAGGCGCACATGCTAGTAGGGCCCTTGGGAACTCGGGGACTGCAGACATTGTGGTGCCTTTGTCCCTGTAGCCACCAAAATGCCAGGGGACTTATCGATCTATCAGAGACAAGGTTTTCACATGCTCACACTCTGCATGCAGTATGTCACTGCCATGAATAACCTGTCTGAGAAAATAGTCATCCCATACCAAAACAGACCCTTTCTTTCCAGAAAGTTTCCCTCCCTGTTTTTTTTCCCTAGAACAGTGACTCAGACAACATGGTAGGTCTAGATATGGGAAAACTGCCTTTTTATCTTGCTCTTAAGGAGTCCTTGAAGCCTGATGATAGTTTTTACCATGCATGGACTGAGCAGACTGTTGGCTAAATATGTTGGATACAAGTTGAAGTTCTTCTGTCTGAAGTATTGAAAATTGGGCATCAACCCCCAGAGAGCACGTGCCAGATCCTTCATATTTATGTCTGCACACATCCCTGTGGATCTCCCTCAGTGCATGTCTACATCCCTGAAAGACACGGAGCATTTGGCATGACTTGAACTGAAATAACTCTTAATCTGACACATCTCACACAGAAACATGGATTAGTGAAGAGCTTGTGTGTGTAAAATTGGATGCATTTACACTGAAGATGCCTCTGCAAGGAGGAAGCTGCATGAGGAAAGCAGTAATGATGAGTTGATAAATAGCATTAAGACTGTTTAAATAATCATAGGTAGTAGGTCTAGTGTTGATTCTTCAAAGTTTATAGTAATTCATAGTCATAGTCATAGTCATAGTCAGTATATGTATGATGAAGACACATCCAATATCTGATTCTGATTTCATTTTATTATAACCCTGTTTGGCTGCAGCACAGATATAAGCTTTTTGCTTTACATTTTCAAGCAGCAAACGTTACACTGTCACATAATATGTTATAGGCTAATAAGTTTGGCTGGAGTTGCTGGAGTGTTAACTTGCCCACATCCAGTAAACAGCAGGACAGAGCTGTTGAGTTTAGCCTGCACTCTAATGTACTAGCATTCAAGACCACTCCCACACAGAGAGGAAATACACGCAGTGGACGTTCTGTCATGAGCAGGTTTTTATGTCTCTCCGCTGACGACAGCTGTGACCAAAGGCATTATGTTTTCGGGTCCGTCTGTTCCCTTCTTGTGAAGACGATATCTTAGGAACACGTTGAGGGAATTTCTTCAAATTTGGCACAAAGGTTCACTTGAACTCAAGGATGAACTGGTTAGATTTGGGTGGTCATAGTGATCTTTGCCCTATTCTTTTGAATGTGATACCTCAGGAATGGCTTGAGGGATTTTTTAGACAAAGGTCAAGGTCACTGTGACCCCAACAGTTGATTTGGCTGGTTGGTAACCAGTAATCTGACAAATTAATGTGCTGTAGTACCTTCAAAGTAACGTTTGGTTATTACGGTTGGTAGTAAACTAGTTAGCTTAGCATTTGCAGCAATCTCTTTTCAAAACCCTGTAAGTGTGTAATGTCTTTGTTTGTCATGAAATCTGATTTACAAAACATTAGATATATTTCCTGAACTCCTAACCATGATAACAACGCTGGAGGTTTTTAATCTTCATTCAGCAGATGAACATATTTTATGCTTGAAAGAAACATTAAAAATGCTCTCCACTCCGGCTTAGTGCCAAATATCAAGGCATTTTTATGGCTCTATATATCTCTACAATCCTCCTCCCATGGATTTCTTGGATAGAATTAGGTGCTTTGTATAATCTATGATTAGTTGGAGCATTGAGCAGTTTCAGAAGGAGAATGGAAACATTTTCATAGTATCGCAATCTCCCTCCTGTCCATCATTCAATGTGGATCACTTGTTGATGACTGGTTTTCCCATACTGAAATAGACTGTCAGTGCCTGCTGTCTGCTGTCAGTGTGCTGGCTTGGAACATTCAGATGGCCCAAACCTTATTTTTCTTTTGTGTGTGCGTGTATGTATTTTACAGTTAGGATCTACCACTTGCTGGTTTAATGATCATAAAGGACACAGCAATGAGGACATGACATGCAACATGTACATAATTTATTTCAATACAAATGTTACAGCACATACACTTGCTTTTTCATAAATACCAAAGGACACCACATGTTGTAACAGGCTTCATTACTGTGTGACAAAAACTTGTGCGAAAATAGCTTAATAACATTTAGTAAACATTCAGCTGAGTGACGACTTTTTTCACTCTGGCCATGAAAAAAGTTCACATACAATAGGTTTTCTGTTCATGTGATGACTAAAGCAGTATTTAAGTTTCATAGAAAATTCACATTCACATAGGCTACATCAATTTATCAGAATAGTCCACCTTCAACAGAATCTGTGCTGAGATTCTGCAGCAATCATTTCTCATGAGTCTTCAGTCTCTCTTCAGTCTTTTGTCACAAACAGGAAAGAGCACTTCCACAAAAATATTATGGTACAAGAGAACGGGCGTAACTCTCCAGCCATTAATTGTTTATAGTTCATGAACTCAAACATGGATTCAGTTGTTCAAAAGTTGTACAAGTATTTCATGAAAGTGCTATAAAGTGCTGCTTTAAGTTCATCATGGGGGGCTAGTCTTGTGGGAGAAAGTGACTTTTATTAAATTGGAACAGTGGCGGATCAGTGAGGACAGCATTAACATTAGCCTGCCTGAGCCTTGATTAAATAAAATGTGTCAATCCATGACATCAATCATATTCTCTGTAATGGTTCATCTTTCACCTAGATTCCACTTTTAAAAGAGCCTTTTATGTCTTCAGAGCTGGTATAACTATACCAGTGGACAAGGTCAGTGACCTGGGCCAAACTTTGGCGGGAGAACTGAATGTTCTTTGTTTGCATCAGTAGACATGGTTTATGGTTCCAAACTATCAGCTGTACTTGGAATGTTTGTAGTGCCAGATAATCATTCAAGATTCACTGAACATAACTGCGTTGTGTCCTCTAGCATGAGGAGGTGAAGACATGAATTACATTCCTTATTATACAGGCGTATTGACAAAAAAGTAACCATTAATAACTCTGAGACAGCTGAGGTGCAAGGAGAGGCCACTGCCAGGAGGGAGCAGTGTGGATATATAGTTCACAACCTGCTCCACTTGAATAAAAACACTTTGATCACATAAGATCACTTTGAAAGGAAATGGCACCACGGTCCACAAACACAACACTACAAATACATAGCAGACATGCAAACGATCACTTGTGAAGTGCTTCAAAATATGACAGATGTGTTGAATACAGACCTTTTTTAAATTCAGCCGTGACTCATCAATTTAGCATCAATGTGCCAATTAAATGCGAGTGAATAAATACAATAGTGATATATCAAAATTTTGGTCTAGAATCTTTATCTGTTGTGTGCTTTGTGCATGCTGTACAGTGAAAATATTGAAAAAATACCCTGGAGAACATTTTTTATGACATTCAACCCCTGCATTTACTTTGCTGTAAATCAATGAAAAAGAAAAACAGAAAAAAGATCAACATCCTGGAGAGCTTGTTTTTCACATGGCAAACACTGACGTATGATGACACCGTAGTTACGTATATTCCTAAGGTCTACAACAACACTGCTGACCAAACCTACCGATACAGTACATAGAGATTCCTCTGAGGGAACAAAGTTCACAGTTTTGACGGCGTCAGCTGACCTTACTCCAGAGGCAACGCAACATGCACTAAAACACAGGTCACTAACACCGATTTAGACTGGCAGAGAATCCCTGCTCCCCCTCCTGCCGTCAGTAGCCACATTTAGCTTGCTGTCACTTTGATCAGAACATAGTAGAGATCGCCAAACAGACTGGGGAAAGGGGGATGCATCTGCAGCAACGCCTCCATTACTGCTCTTTAGAGTAATGAAAGCCATGTAGTGTGGGAAACTTGTGTGAATTCTCCAATCCAAGTCCAGCATGCTAAGTGCTCATTTTTCCATAAATATTTGCCAAAATTAAAAAAATGACATTCCCAAGGACCTGTGATCTTAAGACTAGTGATAAGAAACAGAGTCTCATTTCAGGTTGGCGGTTCAGATCTCGTGACAACCTGCAAAATGGAAACCATATATTCTGTAATCTACTAATCTATGTCAGTGTTGTTTTGAAGACAGAGTTATCTGATGCTCCAGCTAAGCAGTGAAGATAATGGATTTATTCTTGTTTATAGGGCTGGGCTCAGCTGGATTGGGGCATTTCCTGGAGACTGCAAACCAAACAGCGTCTGGAGAAGACCGACTGCAACTGACTGAAACAACTGGAGCAGCTGAGGCACTGCTCAGCGGAGAGCTCGATCCAAATGTTAGACTGATTTCATAAAGATCGAGACATCCGTTCACAGTGAGGAGACTCTGGGAAATGTCAGAGCAGCAGAAAGGTGCACTGCTTAGGACCATTTTCCCACCTCCACTCATTGACCTGACCAGTCCTGGAACTTTGTTATCACTTGGCTATTTCGACGCACTGTTTATTATTGTGTGTGGTTTGTACCCTTGTGCCATGACTAAGGAAACAGCTTCTCTGGTTTCAGTAAACACCGTAGATGCTGAAACACAGCAACCACAAAATGTGATAAACAAATATGGCCTGTGTAACAACAGGGACAACTGTTGCTACCAGCACATAGAGGGGACAGGAGAGGAATAGCTTGCCTTAAAGTTACGTAATCGCCATATAATGTACCAAATACTGATTTAGATGTTGCAGAAATAAATCCATGGACTGAATGCAAGATATGACTGGTAGGCTGTGCAGTCACCTCAAAGAAAACTGCTTTTGAATTTATTCAAATATCAGCTGCGAGCTTAAAGGTCAATACAGAGAATTAACCAAATTGACCACAACGTCATCTGCTTTGCAAGGAAACGTATTGGATATCTTCAGGGCTGATAATGGAATCACAAACTTGAAAGTTTTATCACATGACTAACAGAGGACAGCCCCAGGCGTTTCTCAGCTTGCACGAGTGAGATGTAGATAACTTCATATCTCTGGTGCTATCTGCTGGCAACAGAAACTCCCATGCAACAGGCTGTAAAACACGAGAGCAGGGAGCAGGGCCTCATAACATAGCTGAGCAGTGAGGAGAGCGAGAGAGAGACAGGTTCTGCCACACCTGTTGCTGATCATCTTTCACACTGAGACAATCCATCAAACTATATGGAAACGAAGCAAAGCCAAATTATAATTTTGCTTGATTTGGAATGTATTTCATCAAACAAAGCACCAGAAAGGCATTAAGTCTGATCCTTCCACACTCCTCGTCCATTTTCTGATGGAAATAAGAAGTCACTATCCACGCCGAATTGGCAAACCCGAATGGAATTTAAAGCCTTCAACAAAATTGACTTTGAATTTCAAAAGCATTTTTATGCTAGTAAGTTGTGAGATCTTTTGCCAAGAACTCTAAGACAAAAACAGCTATTTAGCTATTATACAATGCACAGACCATTTAGTAGCATAAATAAACAGCTAAGATTCTGCCCTAGTTTAACTCCTGTGGACAGTGCCTTCATGTGAAATAGTTTTGATAGTCAGTTAAGAAACAGTTATTGAAAACAATGTGATGAGGTAGATGGAAATTAAACATGATAAATGTAACAAAAGAACAAGTGATCTACCTACAGTTTCCTACCTACCTACTATTCACTGTGTTGAAAAAGTAAGAGAAATACTTTCCTCAGCTGAACATGGTTATTGGATCTTTTTTTAAAGCAGTCTCCAGGGACTCACACAGTCAGTGTGACTGGTCTTACCTTCATCAGTCAATGGGAAAAAGTTTATGATAGCAGTGTAAACATGTTTGGATCGCCCTGTTGACAGAACTCTTAGGGATCCCAGTTTAAAGGACCGTTGCTACAGTTGTTTGGCCTTTGCTGCAGTTCCCGTTGGGGTCCACTGCTCTGTCCACAACACTGCAGACCCCGGCTCCCTTTCCCAGACACCCCTCATTGGCGTCACTGTCCTCCGAGCTGCCCTTACTCCTCCCTTGCTGCTCGCTCTGCCAGCTGTGTCTGCTGTAGATGTATCCATTCACGGGCCCAGCATTGCTGAGGCGGTTCCTCTTCATGCAGAGGATTTCCTTGAAGGCATACCTGAACTCAGGACTCCGGCAGTAAATGAGCGGGTTGAAGGCAGAGTTTGCATAACCTATCCAGTTGAGTATCCTGAAGGTGAGGTCGTTGTGCTGCTCTTTCCATATGGCCACCACCACATTGAGCAGAAAGAAGGGCAGCCAGCACAGAGTGAAGATCCCCATGATGATGCCTAGTGTCTTTAGGGCTTTGTGTTCCCGCAGGCAAAACTTGGCCTTCTTTTGGCCACGTCCGTTGTTGGCCTCCAGAGATTTGAGGTTGCTGTTGTCGCTGTTATGAAAACGTCCAACACTTTGGTCAATCTTTTTCAGCTGGCGCTTGGCCTCCTGGAAAACACGGCTGTAGACAAAAACCATGATGACCAAAGGGATGTAGAAGGAGATGATAGAGGAGGTGATGGCGTAAGCCATGTTGGTGTAGAACTCACAGCAGTTACTGTCCTCTATGCACCTGATAGCCTCTTCATCATCTGATATCCACCACTTCATGTGGATGGGTAGGAAAGATATCAAGGCGGCGATCACCCACACCAGAACAACCACAATGCGAGCCCTGCACTTGGTCAACATGGACTGGTAGCGGAACGGAGAAGTGATGGCTAAATATCGGTCTATAGCTATGACGCACAGGGTCTCGATGCTTGCTGTCACACAGAGCACATCAGTCGCAGTCCAGAACTCACACCAGAAACTACCAAAGTGCCAAGTCTTAAATATAATGTAACAGGCACCGAAAGGAACCACGATGAGACCCATGACCAGGTCAGCACAGGCTAGGGAAGTAATGAAACAGTTGGTGACATTTTGGAGACGCTGGAAGCGGGCAATCGCTGTAATGACCAGGATGTTGCCAAAGACTATGCACAAGACGAGTAAGGACATGATCATGCCCAGCAGGATCATTGT
>JBBMOE010000010.1:4431311-4491311 GCA_037975065.1 Chaetodon trifasciatus | reverse complement strand
CCAGAAAGGCCACATTTGGATCAAAATTCATGCTACAATTCATATTTTCTGATCTGCTTTTTAACATACATCAGTAGATGCATTGATTACCGCCTGCTAAAATTGTGATATTGCTTTTGGGCTTTAAATAATTGGAATTTGTGTTGCCAACCTTGTGGGTTTCCATCCATCCGGCTCCTGAGTCCAAGGCAAAATCTTATTATCAGGGCAGATTATCATACAACTTGCTGTAGATATTCATGGCACCCATATATTTCTACAGATTTTGGTGAGCCTCTGACCTTTTGTCTAGCTAAAGACTTTGTTGATTGACAATATATCTTGGCACATTTCCACAAATATCAATATTCATGTTCTCAGAATTAATTAAAATGTTTTAGTGACCTGAGCCTTTTTCTGGCCTTAGCGTTAGTCTGAAATTTCTACTTGTGCCAAAGAAATATCAAAAGCCTATGCACACATTGTCCTGAAATTGAGAGCGCACATTTCTTCTCTCTCAGGGATAAATGTCAACACTGTACCTAAGATTAACATGAAATTTGCTGAGCACATGTATGCTCCCAGTGGAATCGACTCATGTGATTTTAGTGACCCCCCGCCCCCGTCCTTATCTCTTGCGCAACTTACAGGACAAACCCCATGTTTAGCCTCATGGCTGATAAGCCTCTAAGAATTGAGAAAAGGCCAGAATGTTGTCTGCAACACTTACAGTATGGATATTAGGGCGTAATGAACACTGCACCCTTTGTGGGCTTAGCTGTAAGAAAAAGTCTGTTGATTTCTGGCCTAACTTATATTATCACATGATGAATTTACTTTCAGAGTGATGAGCGACCATGTCATCTGGGAATGTTGGTTATGAGCCCTGATCTCCTTGATACTTACTCTCCTGCGTACTTGGAATGAACCTCAGCACTGCACTTAAACGTCACGCTGCTCTGGCTTAGAGCTTTGAACACTAAATGTAATATCAATGTAATTTCTCTTCTTTACACTGTTTTGGCAGGTGGCAGTCCGCATGTTCAATTAACATTGTCTAGGTTCCTCAGTCTGTGATATTTGTCTCCCTGCGTTCTGTCACTTCCAGACTTCCAGAGCCAGCTCACGTTTAGATAAACCTCTGACTGTCTTGGATCTTTCCCCCTGTTAGATATTTTACACTGCTCTGTTTAGACAAACACTGTTACAAAAAAATCCCCCCACACACCATCTCCTCCTGGATTCTTGCTTTTCTTCAGATGTGATGTTGACCTGATGATCCAAGCTGCACCTCCCCCATTATGCTTTTCCTGTAATCTGTAAGGAACAAAACATGGAGGCATTGTTCCTCTAGGGAAAGGTTCCAGGAGCATATGAGGAAATGAGAGAGCCCAAACAGTCGCACTCACTTGTTCTCTTATATGTCAAATTACTTTACTGGTATTAAATTTAATTAAATAAATTTGGCATGGTTGCAAAAACAAAAACAAAGAAAACAGTTTCTGGCTGAGAGTTAGATGAAAATATTGATACCCTTCTCATGCGCTTTTATTATGAAAATAGAGCCAGCCGCTGATTAGCTTAAGTTTAATGAAGACTGGAAGCAGGGGAAGCAGCGAGCCTGACTCTGTAACAAAAACATCTGAGCAGCACCTTTAAATGCTACAGAGCAGACACGTTAAAATTGTAAGGTGTAGTTTCACAGGCACTTATATGCTAGAGCTAGACACAGCAGGGCTGGCTGCGTCCTCTGTGTCCAGTGTGCTAAGTAACGTAAATCATCCCCTGGCTACAGCTTCATATTTAGCATTAAAATGGTATCAATGTTCTCATCTAACTCTTAATAAGAAAATGAAGAGTATTTTCCAAAATGTTGAACAACGTATTTAAATATCAAATTCTTAAATCTAAAAAGTCATTATAAGTCAACTTTGTTTTGACAATTTAATGGATTCCAAAAAATATTAAAGCAAAAGTGCAGACATATTTGTAAATTTGCAAGCATTAGCAAGACAAGTGCAAAGCATGCAGTTCCCTGCTGGTGTGTGTTTCATAAGCCATTGTTTTCTCACTCTAAACGTCTTCTACAGGAGACAAATGAGCACAAATGAATGAAAACATCAGAAAATGCATTTCAAATTAAATGTGGTGATGTGATAAAAAAAAAAAAAAAAAAAAGCCGTATTTCTCTGCTGGTGATTGTCTCGCAATGTCTAATCCATTCAATCTCTGATTCAAGGCATTGTCCAGGCCAGTCATATCCTTATTGAACCCTGGAACAGACATTCCCCTCAGGATTACTCTAGAGCCTTAACCACTAATTGTTTCAATGGTAAAGGCCCCCAGGAGACTGTGGGTGAGGTCTACCCAAAAACAACCGGGTATATGACTATCAAAGACCAAAAATCCTATGCTGTTCGCACTGCCAACTACAAAAGCAGAGCGTGCTGTTGTTGCAAGTGGAAAGTATCCAAGCTGGCATTGTTACGTGTGGTTCAGATAAACAGACAGTTAGACAAAACTATTTTGTATATTTCAAACAGATCAGACCATATATAGACTAAGCAGTTATTGACTGAGTGTACAAATCATTGTGAATTCAGTTTTCCCCTGATGAAGTTCAGACGGAAGAAGAGGTTGTAAAAACACTTTACTGAGCTGTTCAACAAATTCTGGGCTGTGGCCTCCAGACAGAGGTTAACATTTATAAAAGATAAACATAAAAGTGTCACTATGGGGCTCTGGCCAGTGTAACGCTTACAGTATTTTACACAGGATGCTGTCGTGTTTTAAGGTGCAAGCATAACACACCACACTGTCTCAGGATTTATGTGTTCGGCTCGAGGTTAGTGTCACCCACACTCTCGAGTCATCTCATATTTCTAAGCAGGAATTTTATTCATCAGCGAGTGCATCAACAAATGTTTCTGTAACGACGAGTTGCCGTTAGTAAAACTCCAGTTACAGTATATTTTACCAGTAAAGACGTCAATGTGATTAGCATATACGTATGAGCACACAAGAGATAGACACAGGACATTTTAACAAACGTATTTATTTGTTTGATGTTATAGTTGGCTTGTGTCACATGTGTCCTGCTCCCCTGTGAAAGAGGAAATAACGCACAGCAGTGTTTGCAGCTGGTGACATGGTCAAACTTACCTCTGCCTGTTCTCCTTCTTTGAGTAAAAGAATTCCAGGGGATCTCTCACACCTTTTTATCAGCTCTGGGAGGGTGACATCAAGTGGGAAGTGGGTAGAGAGAAGCATTATTTAATTGGGTTTATTTATGTAAGATATTTAATGGTATTTATCAAGTGTATTTGGGTGTATAATTATTTATTAAGACAAGTGTATATTTCAGGTGATGGGTTCATGGAACTATTTGTTGCATATTAATATGCGTAGATATCTTTATTGCTCTCTGTAAATGGTATGTGCCAGCCAATTAGGTGAACAGACACTTATTCAAGTGTCTTATTGAAGGCGTAGTCTGTGTGGGGTGAAGGAGTTCTTGAGGTGGTTACTGGGTGTGTTGTTATTGTTGGGCAGAATTGTTGTTCTGAGTAAGATTGAAAGCTTAAGTTCAGATGGAAACCTCACTGCTCTCCTTACTTGCCTCCTTTGATGCTCAGTCAGTCTAACAATTTCCCTTCATGGCATGACATGAAAATAATGTCTACACCAGGGTACAGTAACACTACTGTAATCAGTGAAAGAGGTCACAATAACTTCCCAAAGCTTTTCTCCACTTGGCAGAAAATTGCCGGTCTTCTGGGAGTCACTTTGTTTGTCTGTCGTATTGATCAGGACACACAGGAAAACACTCACGGAGGGTGTTAGACTCATCAGTAGACATGTTTGAGAAGGTTAAAGGTTGCATCGGTTGAGCACTGGGATTGACCCAATGACCTTTTCAGTTAACCAACTTTCTTGTTTTTCATACAAAAATTGTCTCCTTTTGAAATGTCAGATAAAGTTTGTGGAGATACATCCGTCTCTGTCAACACACCTTTGTGTGTGTCCGTTTGACTTTTAGGTTTCAGCTGCCTCCAAAGCAGCTAACAGTAGATTTTCCCTCTCTGCCAGACTTTGTCTGCCTGACATTCTGGTGTTGACATGACTCACAATAAAAGAAACAATAACTCTTCAGAGAGGAATACATTTACATTTTACAACTCTGGGACTTGAGGCAGGATTTATAGTCTGAATTAGGCAGTCAAGGCCTGGGCTACATTATTGCCTTTGCTTAACCCTATGGGAAGACAAGTAATGCATTACTGTCCTTGTGAGGATTTAATTAGTGCATACGAATGTGTACCATTCAGCAGAAAAGTCCCCGTGGACTTCCCATCTGCACAGAGGGGAATTCTAATTCATCTCTGTTTAAATAAACACCATCGATTCAAGCCTAATCGACTTTAATACAAATAAAAATAAAAATAAAAAAACCTCCTTTCTCTAATCATGATGGCCGTACAGTAAATAGAGATATAAATAAATGAACAGCTTTCATTTTGTCTCCCAAACTGACTGAGCAAAACTGAGGGACTAGAGGCATCTAAGGACCGATTCTGGAGCTGCCAACAAGATTAACCATCTGCATTAATATTTGGGCACTAGTTAGTATTAATGGGATGGAAATAAGCATGCAAGCCATTCTGTCTTCATGCCTAAGTTCGTTTTAAGCCCCCTGACCACACTTCAAGCACACTAAATGCTTTATCCTTCATCAGGAAATGGATTTATAATTCCTGACCTGCAGTAACCCATCACTTATAACTTTGCAGAATTTGTGTTCATTTTCTCCACTAAATTAAGAACTCTTGTATTTATAAGAGTGTATAAATCTGCATGACTGAGACACCTGGGAATAAAGCTGACCCACGGAATTAGAGTCATTTGTTCTTCCCACTTCTACAATGATTAATGTGAGACTGAATAGGGCGTTGGCTGATTTCTTTCTCTTTACCACTTAAGGAAGCAAATCTATCCTCTAACACCTCCAGACTCATTCTCTGTCACCTCCAAACATCTGTTACATTGATTAATTGCAGAAAAAAGTCAACTTTTGACCCGTTCCACTCCAAGCGAGTAAGAGATGTGAAACCAGCGACTATCTCTGGTATTGTTGTCCGTCATAACTTTGGCAGACATCCAGCTTGTATAAATAGCTGCGGTCTTGAATGGTTTCTGTCCACTGAAGCTGTGAGTTGGAATGAGACTCGTGTTCATTAGAAGCATTTACTGTGAAAGACAGAGGGACAGAACATAGTGTGATAGGATCTTTATATTTCAATGATGCTACTTAAGAGGAGGGCTTCCCATTCCTTTGGCAGTGTGTAAAGTAAAAACATTCACTCAGGCATTTAACACTTATTTATCACTCTCTTATTATGTATCACCCTTCCACACACACATATGGATGTATATGCAAAGTTGGTAGCAACTATCAAAGATGCCAATTGCAGCCGCCCTCTCCCTCCCTTCATAAGAGCTCTTCACATGACCCTGCGTTATCTTCTCATGCTGCTTTTGCTATGCTGCTTTGTATGCATGTGTGTCCTGCTGCAAACATTAAATTGCATTGGTGTTTTGCCTTGCAAGTTTCATACTAACAAGTTGCACACTCACATACCTACAGAGATATTTACAACATTAACATTAACTTTGCAGGTGTTGCCTTCAACCAGAGTTCACCTTGCGGCCAAATGTGTGACAGCAACACAAACTAGATAATATTTCACAGAGCTTCTCCTAAAAAAGAGGCTTTAAAAGATAACTTTCCCAATAGGCCAGGCCAGCTATCAGACCCAAAATGATTTATCTTCACTCTGTCATACTGTATGTTTTTATGTGATCCACAGTAACCTGCATTTTATTGTACTGTTCTGCTTTTCTGGACATAATTACAGTCAAGTGGAAGCTTTGATACAAACACCAGATGGACTCTGGGTCGTAGCTATGCATAACAAAAGAGTTCCATTCTTCCAGAACTGTAGTTTGGATGTTTAAGATTAGTAGTCCGACAAGGAATTTGGAGGGGTATCCTTGACTAATGTGCTTTGAAAACAGCGTTGATGACCTTGACTTTAAGCAAACATTTCTCTCTAAAGAAAGATCTTTGCTTGTCAGGCCAGTCAAGCATGAAATTGGTCAAAATGCAGGCAGTCTACTCATTTTTTTCAAATGAAGAGTAATGTGTCAAAAGAAGCATGAAATTCATCACAAATGTGAAAATAATAGTATCAATTGAGATGTTACTTTTACTCTCATTGAGACTGAGAGTAAAAGTAGTAGATCGTGAGCTTACTTCTTATCAGCCATAATCACAAGCATGTGCAGTGTCTAGTCATGGATCAAAATCATTAAAAAGAGAGTATATGTTGACTCTGATTCTATGTTACAACCTGTGAGGAGTCTGACTGAATCATTGAATTGTTTCTTACCATTTAAAGAAGGCTACTGTGAAACTAAAGGTGATGTCAACTGTCTCTGTACTGTCTATCAAATCATCTGATCAGTGATTATTTTTGGATGCATCAACAGTTTACCCCCTGCTACTTTCACTGTCTGCATTTATTACATAAAGCTGCCTGATTTCAGCAGCTGTAGTGATGACTTTTAACATGCTAACACAGCTGGTGGTTCAGCATGGTGCAACATATACTGCACAGTCAAGAACATCCATCAAATCCAAACATGATTTGCCAATCAGATTTAATCAGATTTAAGCAAATGCACTAACTAGCTTGTACTTTATGAGGATAAGTTTGTTCTTTTCTCTTAAAAATCCTTAAAGACAGTGACAAAATATTTGTTTTTCAGTCACTGAAGTATAGCATCAAACAATAGCATGTTAATAGGACTCTGTTGGTAATCAGAACATAATCTCTGAAAAAGGAGGAGAGATCAATGATATACATGTATTCCTCTCTGAAGGGTTATTGTTTCTTATATTTCTTATATTGTGAATCATGTCAACACTAGAATGTCTGGCGGAGATGGAAAATCTACCATTAGCTGCTTTGGGGGCAGCTGAAACCTAAAAGTCAAACAGGTACACACAAATGTGTGTCAACAGAGACTCCACAAACTTTATCTGACATTTCAAAAGGATGTTGTATTTCTTTCTCTACAGAAGAACAAGACTAAACTTTCATCTTAAGGTTAATAGGAAAACAAAATTTATATGCAGAGGAATATTACCACAGTGTCCTCTGAGGTGGTCTAGTCTGTTGTCATTACTGACAATTTTGCCAGTGGAGGACTGTTTGCACTCAATGTCTTTACACAATGAGCCTCACTCAGTGAGTGAGTCACGCTCCTGTCTGGCACTCAGATCAAAATGAATAAGCAGCTCCTAACATCCAAAAATATATACATACTCAATATGTGTGGAACTTGAAAAACACAAATATGGTTGTTTTTCTGCAGGCTGTGTAAAATAAGGCCTGAGGGCAAAAACCTGAAGGTTTAATGCGTCATTGTAGATTAAAATCAGACCAACACCTTCCAGTTTGCCTTTCAGGGGATTTCCTGAGGATGATTGAGTGCATCAGTGTGACTGAACTTCTCTGTCCGACCAGGAAGTTGTGGAAGGTCAAAGAGAGGATGTGTGCAGGGTGAAGGACCTTCACCAAACATTTCTGTTCAGGTTAGAGAGGGAAGGTGTTGGGGTGGCAAAGGGGGCTGAACTTTATGTTTCACTTTATAAAGCACGTCCCTCTCAAGCATTTAATCACTTTTCTTTGGATCCTCCCCTTGATTAAGAGGAAAAACTGCAATAAAGTGCATTGAGAATTCAGAATTTATAAGCAATGAAACGTACCATTTCTCAGTCGAAAACATTCGGGGGTTGTTTTTCTGGCTTATGGTGGCTAATGGTAGCTTAGCAAACTTAAGATAGCTATTGACGGTTTAACACACATTACAGAGTCATTTCATTGACTGTATGACTCTGTGCTTGTGTTAGTGTTACACTATGCTTTAGCATTTCTTAATATTCCACATTGACACTTGTTGGACGGCTGCTGTAAAAGCAGCTAGTAAAAGGCATATTATTTCACTTTAATATGGAATGACACTATTATCTTAACGTGCCCACCAGTTGCCAAAATTGTTCTCTGCATGTGGCCATTTATAGCCATTCATGACCTGTGGCACACAAGAAACACATTTAAAACGCAACATTTTGCACTGAATCTAAATAAAATATTAATCTGGGATGATATTTTTGATGTAAAAAAAATTAGACCACCTCCCCTCGGCAAAAAGAAAAAAATAACCTTCTCCCTTTCTTGACCTTCCACTACCAATTAATTTTCGCACAGTCCCTTTTTGATGTCTTGGGGTAGTATTAGGGCTTTGGTTTGGCATCAGGGTGTGCATGTGCTGTATGTTACAGCTCATCTCAATTGTCATCATCATCATGACGCAGGACTGATGTTTTTAAACTTAAATTGACTGTGGACATGGTCACAGGGTAGGAAGGTCCTGTGGGAGGGGTGAGCAGAGGTTAGCACTGGCAACAAAGTGTGAAATTAACATTACTGTCACAGTTTGTCACTGGATTTTTCCATGCATGGTTATAGAAGCTCAGTATAGTAACTGGTCAGCTGTGTGGTCAGCCAAATCCAATTTCTGAGAAAAGCCAAAATAATCACCCTAAAATCTATCATTAAAAAGAGATGGCGTCTATAATGATTGTAAAACTAGCTGCGTGACCGGAATCAATGATTATTTTTAAACATGCATTCTAGTGTTGGGATGCAAGACAAAAGTGTTGTCGTCACAAACCATCTGCCGTCTGTGTTTGTGCATCTTGCTGTGCTCATACTGCAGATGTGAGAGACAATTAATTCACATTTCACTATTGTTTCTGCGGTGTTGATTGTTTGTGCTTTGCTGACTACAAATTAGGTGCTCATCTGCACCAGGTCAACGGCAACTGTGTGTTCATGCTTAAAGCAGCCATGAGGGAGGGTCAGACATGACTGAGCGGTTAACATGCATGGGCACACATCCTGACCCTTACTTTACAGGTCAACAACTTCACACTGCCTTTGAGCATAATGTGGAGGAGCCAATGAAAGGCATCTCACTTCACTGACCCTGTATATGTCATGTAATGGAGATAAATGTGACATAGCTGTTCTCCCAATGATGTATCTCTGTAATTGTGGCATGAGAAGGATGGGACAAGCCTGCAGGATGAGGCTAATAAGAGGTCATTATCAACTAATGACTTTATGGCACAGTAACACAGCTTTACAATTGTACAGAAATCACACATTGAACAAGACAGGGCTTGTGTTCTTTGCCATTTCTTTACACAGCTCAGTGCAATTGCCAATTCTGGTAGATGTATGTTATGTTTCCTGTCTGAAAAAGGTACTGCTTTTTATATCCATGTCAGGTTAAACCTCAAAGCAAAACAACAAAACAGCATTTTGTCTTTCTCATGATAGATATCATCGATTGATCTTTTATCCATTTTTCACACATGGCTCAAAAACAGATTTTCCGAACATTACATAGACTTATATTCATTTCTTAGAGACTTACCCTGATCATAACTATAACCACTACTTGCCTAATCCTAACCCTTAGCCTAAACTTAACCTAACCCTAACCTTAATCCAAATCTTAAAATCTAAAATTTACAAAAATGCAAGTCCCCATAAGGAAGGCGAGTCCCCAGGATATGACTGTGTAAACACATTTATGTCCCCACAGCATGAGTAATATATGGCTACACACACAGATACACTCACAGGTGAATATGTGGGACAAAAAGACAGTCTGGGTCACAATGATAGAATAAAATCATGGCTTAAAAAAGTGATGTTACACAACCAGCCAGCATAACAGCTCTGCAGGCCCATAGACAGATTAAAATGATTTATTTACCATGTATATAGCTGACAGCCACCGATGTAGAAATATTCTTGTCAGACCACCGTTTCACTGAGCTTTTATTCCAGATTAATAGTGGAGCTTTTGATTTTTCTGTAAATATTCTGCTGAACCAAAGACAAGGACGGTAAACCGTCTAAGTCATGTATGACCAAACTCATGACAGAAAAGCAGCGGATAACAGTGATGGGCACCCTAAGTGTAAAATAAATTCGACATAAACCACTTCCTGTGTGTTCTGTCTGTGCTGGTTTCCATCACCGGTGCTCACAACACATAAATACCACAGTGCAACAAAATTTCAATGAAGTTAAGTTACAAGAAAGGTGCATAAAACTCAGTATACTGAGAAGATTCTAAATATTTAGTTTTATGAAATAAAAAAATATCTCGTATTAGTAATATTTTAAAGACACCAGTTGTTCTGTGGAAATTAATAGATTCTATGACATCCTCAAACATTGGCAAGTGGATTGAGGATGCCTTGAAATAATTGACTGGCTAATAATAAGAGGAAATGGAAATGACAATAGCTGTCAATTAACATCAGATTACAAAAGACTATTGTATTACTGAGACAGAACAATTGTTTGCTTCTTACTCATCAAGGACATGTGGCACTAGTTTCTTCTGTTAAAGCTCTGTAGTGTCTTCCAAATTTTGACTGCGACAAACTGAAAAGTTCAGTAAATACATGGCCAACATATTTTATTTATAATATAGTGTGTATAAATGTACAGATGGCAGTCCCTTTATGTTTAAAACAAGCAGAAGAGAATATATATATATATATATATATATATACACACACACACACACACACACACACACACACACACACACACACATACATACATACATGTATATATACATATATATAAACACACTATGACTAACATAAACCCTAAATCACAGTATCGGTGAGGTTGAAATGTTGACCTGATGGTGGACCCTAAGGAATAGTCAGGGTCAATAAGCTTCACACCCTGGGTGCAATGAATGTCTGTACAAAATTTCACAACGATCTGTGCAATAGTTCAGATGTTTCAGTCTGGAGCAAAGTGGTGAACTGACAGGCTGACACTGCCATCCCAAGAGCCATGCCACTACCCTGGTTAATGAAAATAGATGATAGATGTAATACAATGTAGGCTCGTGAAAAAAGAGGGGAGAGTCATGAAAACTGGAGAGCACATAGTGTGTGTGTGTGTGTGTGTGTGTGTGTGTGTGTGTGTGTGTGTTAGATGGTGTATATTTCACATTTCTCACACCCGTAGATTTAGGGTTCAGTGCTGTGCAGTCTGATCATAAATCATATGATATTACATTCACTTTCTTGCACCAAATTCTCTGACAAATGTGATACATGTGACTAGAAAAAGTGTGTGATAAAGATTCCTTTTTTTCTCTTGAAAA
Organism: Chaetodon trifasciatus; assembly: GCA_037975065.1. Taxonomy (NCBI): domain Eukaryota; kingdom Metazoa; phylum Chordata; class Actinopteri; order Chaetodontiformes; family Chaetodontidae; genus Chaetodon; species Chaetodon trifasciatus. The sequence goes on along the minus strand of JBBMOE010000010.1, from coordinate 4,479,998 downwards.
GTGCACTCCGGAAGTGTTGATTGCTAATCTTGGGCTGCTAAACTGTGCAACAGGGAGGCATTCTTTATTTTTTCTGCTTCGCCCTCACTTCTAGTTCCTCTTTTCTGCTGCCAGGGGACACACTGTTCAGCACTTATCAGATACCACCCAGAGGAAGAAGCAAATTGGGGTTGCGTAACTACTTAGGAGCCATGGATGAGGTCAGTGACTCGCTGCTCTTGGCTAGTGTCAGTCACCCATGTTTTGCAGAGCATTGGATCCTTCATGAAATGATGAAGGATAACAGACAGGTCAGTGCATAAATGTTACAGACATATTGGGAATGCACACTTTGTTGAACAAATGGGTCTTTCCCATCAGCATGTGAACATCAGATGTATATTTAGGTAAGTCTGAGTGTTTGAAGTCTGACACACACAACCTCTGGACTATGTGCTCTTCACCCAAAATAAACATGTCAACTCAGTGGCGGGTTACTGCTTCGTCAAGCACAAAATGTGACATACTACAATAATACACTGACCTCAAGAGTAAAACTTCTCTAAAGTCTCTCATTTGTAGAGCATCAAAGATTTGCAGCAGTCGACCTTTCTTACCTGGTTTCAGTCTTTTATCAGAAACCTACCACAGCACTGATCCCAAAGTCCGCAGTTTCTGTTTAATCAATGGGATTGGTCAAGCTGATTCCCTTCTTGCATCAATAATCTTACTGAATGTGCTCTAACTGGCAGTAATGCCGCCACCTCCCCATATTAGTCTTCCCTAACATTTAAACATCTTGTTACACTTGTTGCACCAGGGTCAGAGAGGGAGCCGTGTTCGCATAGCTGATGACGATTTAATGTTTCTCAAGGACACTTTGGCAGAATGAAATTTATGCACGAATGCACAAGAGCAGATCGGTCCATGTTTTTTGTTTTGTTTTATTTTTTTATTTTGCCATACTCACATTTTATCAAATAGCCACAAGTGATGTACCATGTCTTTTCATATACATGAGAAGGACAAAGTTCTTAAAGGAAGTTGTTAAGATGCAGAAGAGTGATTGCCTGAGAACTCTTGAAACATTGTTCACATTGTTAATGGTATAGAGGGCAATGAGTGTGTCTAACACAACCTCTAATACAATAAGACTACGTGTCTATAGCAGCTCTTTGAGGCTGTACTTGGGCACAAAGGCGCTTTGAGCTAATTGCTAACTTCAGCATATGAACATGCTCACAATGGCACTGCTAACATGCAAATGCTTAGCAGCTAGTTTAGGTGTTAGTATGATAACAATTTCTAATTAGGATTTCACTCAAAATATGGCTGAGGCTCATGGCAATGTCATTGGTTTGGAAAGTATTGGACCAAAGCATTGGAAAAATCAGAAATTTGTCCTGATCATGGCACAAGATGAAAATCCACCGAAGTGATCACATTTCCTCCTGGGGGGGACATGAATGTGTGTGACAAATTTCATGTTAAGCTCTTCAATACTTTTTCAGAAATTTCTCAAAAGACCAAAGAGGTGGTGTGATCAACAGGTCAGCTTTGACATCCTGAAAGCTGCTAGCAAGGCTAAAAATGACAAGCAATGGCATTTTAGCTTGGCTTGTTCATTGCTCTTGTGTCCCCAATGACATGGCATTTTCCACCCAAACAGTTTCCACACCAACGTAAAGCAAGAATGAACAGACAAAGATGATATCCCAGAAGTTTCTTTGGCAACAAGGAAGCACCATGCTGTGACATGACAGGTGAGAACCACTTGTAAATAATACTTTTCAAGAGAACAATGGAACACATTTTAATTGAACTGAGCTAAACAGGATGTACAGGGCCAACTGGAAAACGTTAGGAAAATGAATTTCCGAGCGCTCATCATGTGTTTTTCATAACCTCAGGCAGCAGTCTCACACAACTTTTGAGTAACACAAAGAGAATCGTAAACTTGTGTTCTTGAATTTGATAATCACACCAACAGCAGTGTAATCCAACAACTTAACTCCTGTCACAATCTCTTCTTCAGCCTCTTCTAATATCGAAAGGCAGACCATCGCCACATCAGTACATATCGACACAGTTTGTGTCATTTGATTCCTGTTTGTAAGCTTCTCATTTCCTTGTTTTCGCACTATTGCTTCTACGAGCCAGTCAGAGGAATGTTGCCTGGTGTCAGAAAAACAGAACTGAGAGTCCTGGAAACTCTTGACTTTGGGGTGTATGGCTATAGTGTATGCGTGCAAGTGTGTGTGAAAAAAAAAAAAAAAAAACAGGAACAGAAAGAGTTGGAAAGAGCCAAAGCAAAAAAGAAAAGAACGGCGGAGTCATAGGTAGGCTTCAGCACACCAACACATGCTAATATTTGTTCCTGCATCCTTGGGGAAGGGGGTGAATACTTGCTGTCCATATAGTGATGGTTTGCTGAACATTGGTGCAACATCAGTGTGTATTTCACCCTCTTTTTGTGTCCCTCTGCCTTCTGGTTTGTACACTGACCACAGCGTTGACTGGTCTCCTTGTTTGGAGAGAGATAGGGTACAGCCAGTGGTACACATTAGACTTTGACAGTAGCCAACAGCCTGGGTAATTGGAAACCTCACTTAGCAGAATGGTGACATGCAACTCTGACGTGCCTAGGAGTTGGAAATATTCACACATGAGGACCCATCTGCCAACACACACACATAGTTGTAAATCCTCCCCCCAAGGATCACAGTTGTTTTATTGTTAGGTTTGGTGAGGAGAGTGGCTGTGGAGAAGTGCATAAACCAGGACCCTAGACAATGTGTTAAAGGCTAACTTCCCCTCAGACAGTCTTATTCTGTGCACATAAAGTAAGCAATTACATTTGTGATAATGCATGCTCCACTACCTGTGAGAAAGTCAGAAAGGAAAACTTCTGTCTTGCATACTTCATCATAATGGAAATACACGGTTCTTCACAGAATTTACTTTAAAAAAGGGCAAAGTGGATTGAAAAGATCTGTTGGTTGTGTTGTACATCACACAGCTAGCATTATGGTAACACCATCTACAGCATGTCATAGTACCATCCCAACATATTGATTTCAAATGGTGCTATCTCTTGTCAGAGTCCCTCATTTTGGCTTGAGTGTCTGAAGTGAGTTCTGAATTGGAACTGGCGGTAGACACTCAACCTTTTCATTTTTGACAAATGATTGTTTACATACGCTTAAATCTCCTGACTCATAAAAATGCCACCGCACAGTCCAAATAATGGAAGCCAGGCATAAACTCTACTGTCGGCACGTTTAGGAGGTATGGATGTATTACAATTCATGGCATGTTGGTCGTTAAGAGTCAATTGCAGAAATATGACATGAGAAATGGAAGTAAACCTGGTATAACTGTCCGTCACGTGTTGAGGGGAAACATTACAATTATTACTGTTAGCTCAGGTACTAAGTAACTTGCTACTGGTACCGCTAGTATCTACCTGGTACCTGGTAACTGTGATCTTGATTTTGAGTTGCCTTTTTAGCAACCACACAGGCACTTCTCTCTGAAAGATTTCATTTTCTTCCAGACCTCAGCTTAACCTGCTATCTGCCATTTCTTAATTCATTACAGACTGAGGAAATGACTACATGAAAACCCTTTGCTGTCTTTTTGTAGTCTTCTCCTGCTTTGTGGGCATCTATTATTTTCATTTTCAGAGTGCTAGGCAGCTGCTTAGAGGAGCCCATGCCTGCTTATTGTTGGGACAAGGCTTGAGGAGTCAGAGTACCTGTAAAGCTTTGAACTTTGCATCACCTGGCCTTTCCTAACAATGATTGTGAGCAAGCCATAGCACTAGGAGGCCAATTAAGGTCAGAGACCTTGGCAAAAGTTATCTGAGAGCTCAGATGTCAGTGCTACTTTCCCTTTTTCCCCTCTGAAATTGTACAAAACAAAAAAAGCACACTAAGCTTGCTTAAAATGTAAAGATTTTTCATCTTGTGTATGAGTGTAAATATATATACATACATTTTTTTAGAAGAGAAGAGAAAACTGCAACATCAATAATGTTTTCAATTAATTCCTTTGTAAGATTGGTAAACACTCCATGGTGCAACATGAATTCTAAAAACTACATCACTAAAATTACAGGTGTACCACTTTGGCATGCTATTCTTGTTAAGGGAATGTGGTTTTCAGAGCTTTATCTGTTCTACCTCTGACACTGAATTGACACCCCTGAGTACAAAGCTGCTGTTAAAAAGCAGACATTCAGTGCAATGTGCAATATGTTACACACACTTGGATGAAGCAAGTTATTCTCCACATCCCCTCTGTAAATAAACAGCACTCATCCCGAGGGACGCTGTAGAGTAAATGCTCACCTTAGCTCATCCTGCTGACCTCAGAGAAAAATGTCCTCTATAATTTGGTTTTACAATAAGAAGTTAATTTACACAAAGAGGAATCCCTCTGCAGCCATTGTGGACAAGGCCAAACAAACTGAACGTTAAACTAATTACAAGCAACCCTGCTGTGACCTTCTCTATGCTGTGCTTGCTCCCTCTGACCTTCATCCACACAGGTTGAGATTGGCCGGATGGAAGATTAGTCCAGCCTTGTCTTGCAAGGAACACTGGAGCCCTTTCATTTTACCCATTGAGAGAAAGACTATTATTCCTTACACCACGGGGATCAATACTGCACTATGAGACAGAGCTTTAATAAACTCCTAACCACGCATCAGATACTGTGGCCTTTCATCCTCCCCTCTCCTATTATAAAACTCATCTTTCCTCATCACAGGCAGCTCCTGCACGAGTCTGGACTTTCCAGTGATTGGTTAAAGCATTGATCTTAATCACAGATGACCCCACACAGTTTTGCAATTTTTCAGCTCGTATTTTGTATGATTTCTGAGCATCAAAAACCAGATGGTTTTGTATTAACATATGTTAGTTAGTGTGGATGTTGGATGATGCACAAATAAATCAATATTTTAGACATGAGGATTGCCAAAATCAGTGCTTCTTGCAGGACCTTTATATGGACAAATGGAACCCAAAACAGTCCATACCCTTGAGAATTTGATCAAATCACTAGACAACTGTTGTGTTTAACTGCATCTAGCTGATCTCAGAGAAAAGTTAAGTAAAATAATATGAATTCAATGCTCAGTTGTTTCGTTAAATAAAAGAAAAGGCAGGTATGACAAAAGACGGTCATTGTTTTCTACTTTTTTACCTGTAGATACTTTAAGTATAAATACTGCCAAAGGTAATGCTGTGAAGTGAGTATTGTAGGACAGTTACACAACTTGAGAGGATGAATAGTTCATTGAAGCAGGTTCTTCAAGTGTGTTCACAGAAGAACACACAGTCCGAGCGTGCCATCTTACACATAACTGTCACCCACTGACTGTGTAAGACAAAATGACAGTAGCAGCTACATGTCTTTATCTTTATTTATGGGTGTGTGTCTGTCTGTCAGGTTAACTATGCCCTGTAGTTTTGTGTGAATTGCTTTCAACATAAGAGGAAATATATGCAAGGGGAAGAAGGTGGAAACTTAACTGATCAGTTTTAATGGAGCTGCAACTCTCTATCATTATCTGCCAGCATTACAAACTCAGCTGCTGCATCCAATACTGACATTTTAGGACCACTTCAACACATTACAGATAAATCTGCACAAATCCTATAGAAGCTGTAATTATGGATGCACTAAATAAGCAGTGACAGAGACAATATAGCTGTGTTAGAATGACATTAAAGATGTGTTTATCTTGTGTTATTAGTTTATCTAAATACTTAGAAATATAGCTTTCCTACTGTGAACTTTGTGTTGAGCAAACTGAGCTAGTTCCTACTTGACAAAGACCACAGTGAATTCACAGTTAATGTTTTTAAGTCTGGCTCACAGACTGAATTAGAGGCTATAGCTGCTGCTAACCTGGTGCTGCACTTTTACATGCATTTCTTTCTGCAAGATCTGCCTGTCTGTCACACACACTTCTATTGTCAAGGCACATGTCAACACTTGGAAATAAACAACTACATAGCCATCATTCAGTGGTGAATAGCCTACATGTCAAGGTTGCCAATATCAGCCAAGGTTAGTGTTAACAGCCTGTCTCGCACTGAAATTTTCAAATGAATTGGATTTTAAAATAAATGGATGTACTTTGCATGGACTGATAGAAATAATAAATGCATACTGTACATTTGGAGATGTACAGACTAAACTCAGTCACCAAAACTGACAATTTATCACAACGATGTTGTGAGTATAAGCCTGCAAATCAGCTAATAGTGATAGCATCTAGTTTTTAGTACCAATTCATATATATATATATATATATACACACACACACACACACACACACACACACACATATATATACACATACAGCGGGGAAAATAAGTATTGAACACGTCAACATTTTTCTCAGAAAACATATTTCTAATCGGGCTATTGACATGAAATTTTCACCAGATGACGGCATCAACCCAAGTAATGCACACATACAAAGAAATCCAAACATTTATCTCCATAAATTAAGTTATGTGTAATAAAGTGAAATGACACAGGGAATAAGTATTGAACACGCTTACTGAAATTTATTTAATACTTAGTGCAAAAACCTTTGTTGGTGATTACAGCCTCAAGACGCCTCCTGTATGGAGAAACCAGTCGAATACATTGCTCAGGTGTGATTTTGGCCCATTCTTCCACACAAACTGCCTTCAAATCTTCAAGGTTCCGGGGGTCTCTTCTGTGAACCCGGATCTTCAGTTCTTTCCAAAGATTTTCAATTGGATTCAAGTCTGGCGATTGACTGGGCCATTCTAGCAGCTTTATTTTCTTTTTCTTCAACCAGTTGAGTGTTACCTTGGCTGTGTGCTTGGGATCGTTGTCTTGCTGAAAGATCCACCCTCTTTTCATCTTCAGCAGCCTGGCAGATGACAGCAGATTCTGATCAAGAATGTCTCGATACTTTTCTCCAGTCATTTTTCCTTCAATGATATGAAGTCTACCAGTACCACATGCTGAAAAACAGCCCCACGCCATGATGCTCCCACCTCCAAACTTGACTGCTATGGTGTTTTGGGGGTGATGTGCGGTGCCATTTTTCCTCCAAACATGTTGTGTCTTATGACATCCGAAGAGTTCAATTTTGGTCTCATCTGACCAGAGTATGTTCTCCCAGAATGTCATGGGTTTATCCAAATGTTGTGTCGCAAACTCCAAACGAGCTTCAACATGCTTCTTCTTCAAAAATGGAGTCTTGCGTGGTGTGCGTGCATGGAGGCCATGGCGGTTGAGTGCATTACTTATTGTTTTCTTTGAAACAACGGTACCTGCTGATTCCAGGTCTTTCTGAAGCTCTCCACGAGTGGTCCTGGGCTGTTGGAGAACCCTTCTGATGATTGTTTTGACTCCTCTGTCTGAAATCTTGCGAGGAGCACCTGGCCGTGGCTGGTTTATGGTAATGCCGTGTTCTTTCCACTTCTGGATGATGGCCCCAATGGTGCTCACTGGAACTTTCAGAAGTTTAGAAATGCGCCTGTAACCAATGCCTTCAGTGTGTTTTGCAACAATAAGGTTGCGTAGGTCTTAAGACAGCTCTTTGCTTTTACCCATCATGCAATGCTTCTTGTCTAACACCTTGCTGGTGAGAAACCTTTTTAAAAGGCATCAATCAGGACTAAACCAGCTGATATTACTTTGCACTAATAGGGGACAGGTTAACTTTCTAAATACTGACAAACTCCAGCTGCTTTCTTGGCTTTCCAGACCTTTTTACCCCTCCTTTTCTTCATGTGTTCAATACTTATTCCCTGTGCCATTTCACTTTATTACACATAACTTAATTTATGGACATAAATGTTTGGATTTCTTTGTATGTGTGCATTACTTGGGTTGATGCCGACATCTGGTGAAAATTTCATGTCAATAGCTCGATTAGAAATATGTTTTTTGAGAGAAATGTTGACGTGTTCAATACTTATTTTCCCCGCTGTATATATATATATATATACACAGAGCAAGGTTATGAACAGGTCAGTGTTGTTTGTTGTATGTGCTAAGACTGTGTAAATGGTATTCACCCCATTGTTGACCCTATTATTTTCTCATCAATTTTTCTATAACCTTATTTCCGTCAGGCCACAGTCAGTTCCTCGGCCCACCCTCTTCTCTTGTTTTCTGGCCTTCCTCATTCACACCCCCAGCCAGGTCACAGTTCCTGTCTGGTCAGACAACGAATGGGAAATACAATATGAGCCTTGACTCACTGTGAATTACACATCGCGGGGTCAAAAAGTAAGAGATGCATTAGGCAGATAATGCTGTATCATGGGACAGTTATTTTATGTTAAAATAATCTACACTGGTTTCAGTGCTTGCTCGGTTTGATTCATCCAAGCCCAAAAGCTAGGTTTGGTACATCCAAAGCATAGAGTGTTTTCTCCTTTAGTTCAGATTGGGAGGTTTCATTGCTGTGGCAGACATTATAGGCCCTGAGTAACTAATTAGCAATTCAAGATGCGTGAATATGATGTACTCATGCTGCTTGAAAACATGACAGTTAGGAGCTGTTACAAACTGTACTTTCTCCAGAGCTGGTCACATCATTGTGAGTAAAATGAGAATATAGCATGTAATGTTAGAACCTGCAGTTTCCCCCTTTTTCCCTTTGTGTCTTTTGTTTCCCTTCTCCCTCGGTTTCTTGTGTGTCTCTCTTGTGTCTGTCTAGCATTTGTGTGTCTCCCTGTTGGTGCATGGCTGACAGGTCGGGCTCGATCCCCTCCCCCCAAAGCACAGCTGCATTCAATCATTTAATCAAGACTCACCTGCCGTCATAGTCTCCACTCAGTATTTGTCTGTTCACCTCTGCAGTACTGACAGAGACCCAGCAGAATCTGCAAAGTACCTTTTGATCAGTCTTCCCTTCTTCCTTCCTTCCTTCCTTCCTTCCTTCTTTCCTTCCTTCCTTCCTTCCTTCCTTCCTTCCTTCTTTGCTCTGCTTTTTTGTATGTGCTCCAGAACCTTGCCCTCACCTGTCCCTGTCTCTGCCCTGTCAGTCTGTGTCCTGGAAGGAAACTGGATCAACACCATCTAGCCTCCTCTTCAAGATCAACCCAAACTCTGAAATCTCTTGTCTGCTTTAGTCTCTTTTTGACAATAAGGCAGATTAAAAGACATTGAACCTTTCCCAGTCTCTGTCTTCTCTGCTTTAAGTGTGGCATTTGGGTCCTGTCTTCAGTTAAACTTCACATGTAATCAATTTCTCACAGTTACGTCTCACACATTGTGAAGCACCACACAGTGTAAAGCAAAGCTCAAAATTAGCTCATCATAATTATCCACGAGCTGTAACGTTACTTCAGACATATTGAATTACAAGGTGCAGTTATTTTATAGACAATTTCACACTTCAGAAGAAGCCTGTACCAACGAAACTAGATGAAAATTAAATCACAATTACTGTCAAGCAAATGTAACCTCTCTTTATCTACAGTGGGGGAAAACAGACTGCATATCTCCTAACAATGTGATAAGCAACTTGCTTATTTGTCATTAGAGTGCTTCAGGGACTGTATTTCTCTGGTAGTTACAGGCTTTCATCTTATCTCAACTGTGACTAAGAATTACATTTCTTTATCTTGTGCCCATATGAATCAGACATATTATCTTCAGCTAAATCTTATGAATCAGAAAGGCTAATTGTATCGGGGGACCAAGGAGACAAATGACCAAATGACCTCGCCTCTTCATGTACGGTACAATTTGTTTCATATCGTTAACCTTTTCACTTGTTTCACAGCAAATGTCACACCGTGGCAATTGACAACGATGCAGGAAACACTTGGTCAATACCTGTGAAGACTGATGACTTCTGAACCTTCTTCCATAAGAAGAAGTTATTAGAAGTGTAGGAATTTACCAGAGTCCTTAACACAAAATGTTAAATGTAGCGAGTTATGCTAACAATTTTTGATGTTTGATGTAGGTATATATTGTTGTTATGTTACAGTATAGAACAGGCTTGTTACTATAAAAAATATTTAAATGACAGTTAAAACAGATTTCAAACTGTACAAACACAAGGATTTGACAGGTTTAATTGATTTACTTATTTAATTTTCAGTTAATTAAGGATAATATCTGGCTGATAGTTTGGTCATTTGGTTATGCATTTCTCTCTAAGGGTGATGAGTTACATGTGGTGCCCCATGATTGATCCGTTTGACTGCTCATGTCATTGTTCCATTTAAATCCCATGGTTACATTATGGTTTACATCAAATTTATGAATAAATAAATCACTACTAAGCCCCCTGAGTAACTGTTACGATGCATGTCAAATCTGCATTTTAATGTAGCACGATATGCTACTTACTCAATAATTGTTGAAGGAACACATTATTGATATTAGACAGGGAGACAAAAGCAGGCTTCTTGTGGTGGTTTTGGACGTTCTGTTTTTTTTCTTGTGTACTGTGGAGAGGTGTGGGGCTTTCGTTCTTGTGTGTCTTTCTTGGCAGAGGCTGGGCGTGGTTCTCCAGGTGGCTTAGGAGCTGGCTCCAACACAGCTGGGACTCTTCACAATCAAGCATAAAGACTGTGGACTGCAAAAGACTCGTTGCCAGTTTCTGCTGCCTAGTGGTAGAGTTGGCTGCTTTACTGGTGCTACCTGCCAGTAGAAGTTTACATTTCATCTTTGATTCTCTCGTGTTGATTGCCAGTGCTAGATCTTTGGTGTCTCAGTGCTCAGTGAGTTCTCCTGCACCAATATCCTGCCACCATGCTGCCCAGCCTTGTGCCTTCACCCGCCTTGAGTCTCCAGTCCACAGCCATCACCACCTAGTTTCCTTTGTGCCTCTACCACCACTTGCATTTGTCCCATAGTTTTTGTGCACACCCAAATAAAACTGAAAGAATTAAGTCAAAATTCGTGGAAGAAAATGATACCTACAACGACAGAGAAGCGGTCTGTCACTCGACATCTTTGTTACCCTAGTTATGGAGACTAAGACACATGTTTTTTAAAAAGCACGAGCTCAAGTCCACCAAAGAAAAAGAGGCTGCTCGAATCCAAATATGAATGGTAGAGTTCATCAGACCTGTCAATGGGAATGACTACAATGCCATAGAGTATTTTCTGTAGCCTGTACCTGAACCATCATGTGGAGCCACCAAGCCCGAGTAGCTCATTGGCAGAGCATGCAGAGTGGAATCACTCAATTCATGAGACCCCAGAGTTCCCCAGAGGTGGATACAGAAAGTCCCTGTTGGCTAATGTGTGTATGGTTGTTGTTAGATCACACTGTGTTTCAAATCATCATGTGATATTTAGCCATGCCGTGCTTTTATCCCATATACACAAATTGACAGTTCTCTGAGGATGGAAGCAGAAGACCCATTCTGTCCATACATGTAAGTGTGTGTATGTATGTATAAAAGAGAAATTTAACCAATGGAAATCTTCCAAAGGCAAGGTACAATATCCTTCATGAAGTTTGTTGGACTGAAGGTTGAGAAGAGATTTATTTTTAATGCCTACAAATACTTTTATTTTCTCTTTATTTCCTTTATACTCATGTGGAGAATAGCAGAAGACTTTAAAATTGCTGCATAAAAAGCACAAATTGGTGGATAAAAATTCACTAGAATGCAGGAAATAAAGTTTCTGACACTCAGAATCTCATGGGGGAGAGCCCCCAGACCATGTGTGCCTTATTTTCAACACTGAAGGTGGGAACCCCATCAGTGGCTTGCATTCCAACACGCAGTTTGATCGATTTGAATGAATGGCTTTGAGTGCAATATTTAAACCGGAGCCAGGCTCCTTGTATGTGCGCACACACTTGGTCAGTAAAGCCAGATCTGATTGTATTCTGATTTTGACCTGCTGTGCCTAGCTGAGTTTCGCATCATTCGTGTTGCTTTTGGAGGAAGGGGTTTAGCTTGCACTCCAATCTAAGAAAGATAGGCAATAATTTGTGAAAGTGGACACATAAGAAACAGATTAAGGGATACGTGGTCCATCAATTGAGTAAATAAAATGCTTATTATATCATAAAGTAACTCCAGCAACACATTGAACATCACAAACTGATGATACCTAACAGCGTAGGAGTGTGTGACTGTAGAATCAGTCTGTAAGTCGGGCCCCCTCCGTCACTCTCTTCCCCTATCCTTTTTTTCCCATGAGGGCCAAGAGGAAACACGCCCACAAGCCTTTCAGCAGATGGAAATAACCTTTCCAGATTGTCCCTGCTGGAGATATAATTATCACAACAGCCCTGGCTGTGAGTGGAAGTGCTCAACTGGCCCCTGAATACCTTGCCAGGTCCCTCTGTGACGCTGGTTTCCCTTGGCCGACCATCACTGCCGGAAAATACAGACCTTGAACAGGAAAGAAAAAAAATATGGCTCCTGCTCACATACATACAGTGAGAGAGTGTATCTGTGACTGATTAGGTTCTGGATAAAGTAGTGAATCACTCTGCTCACTTGTTTTGATTGCTAATGCTGATTCACTGCTATGACCCTGAACCACACTGGGATTTTACTTTTGCAGGGAGAGGTTGGCAGAGCAAGAAAGAAAGTCTACAGATAGCAATATGCGAGATGTACAGTGTTCTGCCATTGCACCATGGACCATGGAGATGAACTTTTAGCGACAGCAATGTGCCAAGCAGCTGGTTCGGAGCATGGCAAGCATTCACAAAGACTCAGGCAGATGGATGGGCAGCTTTTAATGAACTTGCTGGTCACAAATGACCTTTGTTAAGGGAATTCATGGATATTGAGTCTGAGTGAGGGGCAAGGGGTCTGTTTTAGTGTGAGAAAGGTTCTTTAGCTGTGGAGAGAAAGAAGCACTGTTAAGTGAGAAAAACAGCGAGAGTGAGAGACTGAGAGAGATGCAGGGGGCAAATGCTCAGCATTGATTTCCTGGAGGCAGAATGAATGTGATGTGCCAGCCTGCTGGTTAAAAGGAAGGGGAACTTCTTGTGTTGGGGAATTCATGGGGAAAGTGAATTCAGCTGAACTCTTTGCTAAAGTGAGGTGGGTTGATGCATGAGCAAGGCGAGGCAACTTTATTTTGTATAGCAAATTTCAATAGAGTGCAGTACAGACAAGCAAAGAGAAAGTAAAGATTAAAGAACACAGCAAATACTCCACATTTAAATGTGCAATTAATTAAAGCAATTCAAACAATTTAATTAAGAAATAAAAATGAAGGGTAGGAAGATTAGTTTTTAGCCACGAGACCTCCTGGGTGAAGCAGGCAGTGTCGAAGAGGAACGTTTTTAGCTTTGATTTAGAAATGGTTGGTCAGGGCTTGTCTAATGTCAACTGAGGTTACTCCAAGTCTGTGTTGCATGATAACAAAATGCTGCTTCACTTTGTTTTGGTCTAACTCTCTGGACAACCAATGAACTAGTCCCAGATGTCCAAAGGGTTCTTTAGTAGTAAGTTTATTTGTAAAGGGACCATGTACAATAAAAAACATAAATGTTCCCATCTGATGCATTGTACCAGAGTTAGCTCAGAGCTAATTTACATCTGCAGTCCCTTGGCTTGGAGATTCATATGGCACAAACATATCAGGGATGTATTGGACCCACAGCCACAGAATGATGTGATTTATAGATGAGCAGCAGGGATTTTTGAAGTCAGTTCTCTGACTGATTGGTAGCCAGTGTGAGGATTTTAGAACTGGTGGTCGTATTTCCTAGTTTTGGTCAGGACCATGGCAGCTGCTTTCTGAATAAGTTGGACATTACTTCTCTGACTCATGCGATATTTGTTGCAGGGTAGTAAGCAGATGAATTGACCGATTTGATGTGAAAAGTTCAAAGCACTTTCTGTCACGGAGATCAGACTTGATCACTTAAGGCAGCCAATATTTATCAACATAACTGTTCAGCAGTAAGAAATGACGCATGTTCCTCGTCAGTGAAGTTCATAAGACCTCTGAATAAGATTCATTTTACTTGTGCTCTCCATCTCCCCAAAGGGAAAGTGATTCTTTATGATCTGCAGTGTTTCACAGAAACAGATCACTGTACATTCAACATAAAGAAACTTTTCATTTCTGTCATAAAGAAAGCCTTATACTTGTGTACATTCAGTGCAAGCCTTTATGTAACCTGGCAGATACTGATACCATATGACTTATCCAAGTGACGTATGATAGTGTGTATCCAACTTTTGCTGTCACATGGTGTTGCAGAGAAATTCGGGCCCAGGCTAATGACACGTGTTGTATGTGAAGCTAGCAGAGCCATGGGAACGTTTCATTTAAATTCACAAACACACGTGTGTGTGTGTGTGTGTGTGTGTGTGTGTGTGTGTGTGTGTGTGTTTGTGTGTGTGTGACAAGGTATTTATCACGTTGTGGGGACTCACCTGCCTTATGGGGACAAAATGCAGGTCCCCTTAATGTAAATCATTAAATTTTAGGTTAAAGACTGAGGATAGGGTTACGGGTTAGGTAAGGTTAGGTATAGGGTTAGGAATAGGCAAATAGTGGTTAGGGTTAGGGTTAGGGTAAGGCTCCAGGAAATTAATGTAAGTCTATGTAATGTCCCCTCAAGAGATAAAAACACAACAACTGTGTGTGTGTGTGTGTGTGTGTGTGTGTGTGTGTGTGTGTGTGTGTGTGTGTGTGTGTGTGTGTGTGCGCGCGTGCCAGCTAATGCAAATACAGTACACTGGCTTGGGTCCTGTTTGGGTGTTGGTATGTCTATGTCTCTGCATGCCTGCGTTTGAGTGGTGTATAGCACCTTATCTCCCTGTTCCTGGCCACACTATGCCAGTTCGCCACCAGCAGACAACATATGCATTTTGATGAAATGAAACCTTGCACCCCTGAGTGTTCTTGATAGTTGGCAGTTCAGACCAGGACAGCACGGGGCCAAAATTACTTCCAGACAGACAGACTATTTATAACGTGGGCTACTTCCCTCCTTATCACATGACAGTAACTAAGAAATTACAATCATTGAGTTTAAAATGTGGGCACACAGTATTCTGGACATTTATCCTATTTGACAGTGTCTTTGTGATTTTTGCACTTTGAAGAGCAAATGCAACGATCATTGAATACAATTAAGTTTAACATGGCTTTGACATTCTTCACATTCTGTCCTTGAACCTAAACTGATAAAATAAGAACAATTACGTAAAATAAAGTAGTATAATAGATATGTAATAATAGAGAATTACAAAAGGTTTCAGGTTATCAGGTTTCAGTTTATAACTGTGCTGAAAAAACAGAGAACAGCTAGACCCTCAGTGAGTGAAAGGCATTTCATCCTCTCTGAATACATTTCTGAAAGCTGGTCAGTGGTTCAGGGTTGTTATTCATCAACTGTCAAAAAAGCCAGAAAAAACTGGTCAAAAAATGCAAACAAAATGTCCCCAAAAATAAAAGAAAGAAAAAGAGAGCTGCAACATAACGTCAGCTCATGGTCATTGGCATAGCTTCCAATTTGCTGCACCCTGATGTTCTAAAAGTAACTTGAAACACCTTCAGCTGTGTGCCAGACACCTACAATAACCAACCTCAAGCATGATTTGCCTTGGTATGCTTTTCTACAACACAAATGGTCTGACTCCAGCGGCCTTTCGTCACTGTTTTATAGACAAAAATATATCTGTCAGTCATCACCTCTGTCTGGCTCCACTCCAGTTTTTATGACCTAGAACACTATGTGAGTAGTCAACAGGCAGGAATAGAAAGGTGTGAACAGGTCTGGCTGGTCTGCTGAGTTCCTGCTGTCTGAAAACCAAACTGTGAACAACTACAACAAAGCTTTCAGGTAACTAACACCTCTGAAACATTCAGCTGTGTGCACATGTGACAGCTGTATGTAGGCCATTTCTGGGGGCTTGAGTACACAAGTACTGTAGCATGTGCTGTACACAGACATGTAAAAATACAAGATATTTCAAACCCAGCACTGCTCTCAAATACATAAACATCTGCAGCTCCTTCGAGTTTAAAGAAAAGCTGCATTAGAAAGGTGGATTTAATGAAGCCAGCTATGAACATATGCCTGAGTGAAGCTCGCAGAATTGGAGAGTGCTCTGGTAATTGCGTTAGAGAGATGCTCTTTTACCAAATGCTATCTTACTTCCTGCAGGTGTCGAGCAAGGCGGCCTTAAATTGCTCACATTCCTATTCAACATAAATTTTCTTTCAATAACAAGCAGAGCCAAGTTCACTGAATGAGAGCTAGAAAAACAGTGTCAACCTCAAAACTTAGTGCAAGAAAGTTACCCTAACAGATGTGTTCATCTTTACAGATATGAGTCATAAAAAGAAAGTTTGTTTAATGTGGGTGTTTTATTCCTTAACACCCCAGCGTGCTCCCTGGTGTTTCAAACAAATGTTTAATGAGAGGAACCAGCCCATGGCTATTGTGTTTGTCTGCCATCATTATTATTGACACAGTACAGCAGTGTAGTAATGAGTGCAAACACCGAGAACCTAATAAAATAAAGTATGCGCGCAGGGTGAGGTGAAACCAGACATGAAGGTTTCAATTCTGCTATTTTTCAACTCATACGTGGGAGAGGTCGGAGTTAAAATACAGCACACTGATGCTCTGATTAGCAAAATCATCATACAATAGTAAACTGTCATTTATTGTTACATATGAAGGGTGTCCTAAATATGTAAGTTTAGACTGGTGTTGAGATGTAGCCTGTGTGAAGGCTGTGGTGGGGCAAAAAAACTACACACTATTTCTTTAAATTGATTTAGACATTCTGTTGTGGATGAGGATGACTCACTCTTTTCTTTTTCACTCACCTTTATTGCGGCTCTGCCTGGTTGCCATGCCCACATAGATGCACACAGAGAGCGGAGGGTTAAGAAAAGACAAGATCTGGCCTTGTTGTCCTCCACTTAGGGGGGAACTAAACAGCTAAATGACAAAAGAGCAACAATTAAAGTCTCCCTAGGCAGCACAGATGCTCAGCGAAAGGTTTGGAAAAAGTGTTGCCTCTCCTTCAAAGGAAAGGTAATATTCTTTTAAAATGCTGCCATTAGTCGGAGCACAACATGATTCCCCTTCTGCTCACTGACTGCCTCCAAAATGTTTGGATGTGCAGAAGGGTGCACTGTGCCTGCTGTGAGAGCCACAAAACCAGTTAATGACTGAGATAACTACGAAGACATGACCAAAGCCAAGCATGCTTGTCATTTAAATTATGGTCCAAGTTAGTAACAATTAACAGATCTCCCGCTTTGTAGACAACTGTAGAGCATCTGCGCTGTTATGGTCCTCCTCATGTTGACTTAAAACAGTCAGAACCAAGGAGGGCAAAGGGAATTTGAACAGGGTATGAGGTGAGACTCAAAAATGAGAACATCAAACCACCCACACAGCACTCTGCTAATGACATACTGAACTACTAATAATGGTTAGTGATTTAAAGGCTTATATAACTATATAAATCTTATATATTTTGGTATTATTATCCTAATAAAACCACCAAACACATCTAGCATGCCAGGGATATGAGTTACAGATGTTTTACTGTTTCAGGCCGTAACGTGTAAGATTTTTTTAGTTTTTA
Source organism: Chaetodon trifasciatus (assembly GCA_037975065.1). Taxonomy (NCBI): domain Eukaryota; kingdom Metazoa; phylum Chordata; class Actinopteri; order Chaetodontiformes; family Chaetodontidae; genus Chaetodon; species Chaetodon trifasciatus. The sequence continues at coordinate 4,462,449 of JBBMOE010000010.1, read as the reverse complement.
TTCTAATGATGCTCATAAAACATTTAATAAGAAAAAAATCCTCGCATTCATAGAGCATTTGTAACTGCAGACTTGTTACTCTTCATGTAAACGTCTCAAAATCAATATTATCATGTACATTGACCATAACACTGCTTTTTGCAGCTTTACTCAACCAAATGCAAAGTGGGTTATCTAATCAAATCTCTCTGTAGTAATGGCAAAGACTAGCTAAGGTGTGGCACATCTTAGTTTGTCAAAAAAAAAAAAAAAAAAGACAATATGCAAAGTCCAATCCCTGGAAAAATGTCCACTAACTATGGTTAACTGCACAAATCACAACAACACACACAAAGACAGTTCCAGCACAACCTCTGCAGAGTGTGGGGAGCCTCATTTGAATACAAAGCTGCTGTGGAAATATGGAGTCAAAGAGAGTTTTTCCTCAGCCAACTATTCATTTCAGTGAGTTGGGGGTTTATTTTGACCTGTGTCGTAAAGCTTCTTACTGGAGTGGTTAATTCAGGGAGTTGGTCTTTCTTTATTCTGGAAATCAAAAGCAGCAGGACGACTGGAGCTGCAGCCTAAATACAAACATTCAGTTTATCCAACAGATGGAAGTCCGACTGTCCTTCTGATCTGCTTTGCCCTGCTTTGTAAAAACTGCAATCCCTTGAGCGCAGAATTTAGTCTCTGTGACTTTTGCATACAGCATACCGCACTTTCCTGCCTTTCTGTTAAGCTAACCCACCGCATCGCTGACATACACTATAAAGCAATACAAAGTAGTTCATGTAGCATCACCGAGGCTCACATTTCCTGAAGTATAACATGTGATGTTCAAGTAATACATAATTAAACTAAATGCTGAATTTATCTGCCCTTTTGTGTTGTCTTTTGTATAATGCAGGGATGTGTACAGCAGTTCACTTTCAACCAGGTATCTGATTCTGACCACCTAATTCTAGTAACTTACTTAATGTAGGAATTAGTTAACCCAATCTTTGTTGCTCTGATATTTTAAAGCAAGTGTTTGCCTACTGATGATTTTAGGATTCTCTGTGTGTACCCTCGTCTAAATGTAAGAGGTATGTGGATGGTGGTAAGGGTGATGGATGGCCCAGGGTGGGGTGCCAGAATATTTTTCCTTATTTTCAAATCCCTAAGCAGCTTCCAATAAGTTAAGTGCTCAGTCACCAAGGTCATTGATTACAAGAGTCTGGTCTACATTGAGTGGTTTCCAGTGCCACTTTGAAACATTACACAACCCACAGTTCGGTGCAGAATAGACGTCATTAGTGCTCTGACAAAGCGCGGCAAATGGAACCTTATCAGAAAGGCCGTGCTCCTATGTGTCTGATGAATAGTAAGAACAGTAACGTAACAGCAACAACATTTCAAACGACGGCAACACCTACAGTTATAGTCATTGCCTGTGTCGGGATACAGAGCCAAAACAACAGAAAATGTGTCACAACCCAGCACTGCAGTGTTGACTCACTCTGTGGTTGTCTTAACCCTCCTGTGGCTGGAACGGTAGCCTGAAGACGATGTAGACTACAGCTAATTACACATTGAGAACCACAATAAGAACCAGTGGACTGGATTCTCCAATTTAGTTTGAACGCAATGCATTAAGTGTTAATTTGGACAAAATATATTGCAATGTTATCATTCATTATGATTTAATGATTTATGATTTAATCACCGGGACAGAAGTTGAGTTGTTCAATCATAAAACCTCTTAGCTGTGAAATTCTTTTGTATCAACAACATAGTAAGACTGTGTGTAGCTGACTATATTGCAAAAAGACACTAGTGTATGTGCGTGTCACTCCTAACAGACATGAGATAAAAGGAGGCCAGACGCAATGGAGAGAGAGACGGAGAGGTCCTGTTTTATGGTTCAGATAAGCACGGTCATGTGCTATTAACAATGAGGAGCTGTTTCATTATACCGCCTGTCACTTCACATCAGCTATGATCAATGTGACCTTGCTGCTTGGACCAAGTTTGTGCTGAGAGTGCTGTAGTATGTGCAGCTGTGCTCCACTTAATGAAAATGCACTGAAACATTCTGTTCTCTTGTACTGCTAATGCTTATACATAATAGCAGCTTTTCGACATCAAGAGGACTGTGTCATTTCTCTTTACATGATGGCTTTAACCTGCTTGTACTTGAAACTTGTCAAACAATAATTTCAGGCAGCCATACATTTGTTTTTAACAATCACGGCACTGTTGCTTCTCTCTGGTTTCTCCATTTAAATAATAATGACTTCATTGACCTGACTGAGCATCTGGTGTTGCATTTGAAGTTGTTTCACCTCATTTTGTTGGTATGTTGACATTATCTCAGTGCCAGGCCTTTGCATGAATACTTTTTACTGAAGTGGTGAAGTAAGCTAACATTAGAATAGCATTAGTGAACAGGTGTGACTTCAGAACAGGAGCTGTTTGCTTGGGTCGTGTGAGTTGCGGTGAAATTTGAGGGTTGCATTCTTTCACGCCAGAAAAGATACCAAAATGTCTGTGGAAAGCACTCGAAAGTGTAATTCAGGCTGTCCATCTGTTAGCTCAGCATGTTCCAGCAATCATAATCTCTCCAAAATAGGGCTAAAGACACCGCTTATGTTGCCTTCCTCAAACCTCAAATGGAAGCTCTGATGGAGCTTTAAATGCCTGTGAAGAAGAAAACTACAAGCAAGCCAGCGTCCAGTAAGTGTTTAATGCACAAGAGGTAGATTTCAGGGGGGAAAAATCATGTTCCTCTGAAAATATTCTCTGATGGTTTTTTTCACGTTTGACCGCAGGTGAGAAAAATTGCCAATATTTCTGCTACATGGCACACCAGAAGCACTACATAAGAATCACTGTTTTCTCTCTCAAACATGAACATGTACACTAATTATAGTATAACGTCATCTGTGATTGAACACGGTGACACAGTATAACTGAACATTTCATTCTGAAAACTGTTCTTTTTTATCTGTCTGTATTGTGTGTGCAGGCAACCGTGTTAGCTTAGGAGTACTGATGGCCTGCCTCAACTGCAAAGATAATGAATAAGCCTGCAAACGTCACTTTGAAAGGAAGAACTTCAAGGCACAACCAGTGCACTTTGTAAAAGGATGCATTTTTCTTCATCACACAACTCCTAATTATTTTATCACCTCTACTTTTATGATGGCAGAGGTGAGCTGACTTTCCCCCACAACCTGTCCAATGCTATTTAGACATGCACCACATTTCAAGAAAGTTACACCTGACCCATGGTTTATCATCAGGCTTTTACAAACTTGCAGTTAGCAGATCACACAACAAAATGTTTAACTCACTTTCGTGGGAGCCAAAGCTGACTTCTCTCCTTGCTCATCTTCATACTGGTGAGTCAAATGGGAATGTCATTCAAAGTGCTACACCTGCCAGTCTGCCAACATTTTAAATCTAAAAAAAAAACTTAACGTTAATAAGTTTTTAAAATATATTTTTATACAGTATTTAGAATTAAGTAACGTATCTGAAACAGGACCATTAAGATATCTCAGAATGTTCCGATCCCCAGTCAGTTCAGACAAATGGCTCCTACTAGCCATGAATGATGGGCCTCAGTTTTAACTCCCAGGTTCTGTGCCAAGATTGCAAGTGATGAATAATGCAGCTTTTAAATCCTGAATTTAACTGAAAGGTGCATTTGCAGAATCTCTACTATTAATGTTGTGTTCCGGAGGAGAGCTGATATAATTATAGAATCTGATTGCCCTCCATCTCCACCATCATCTCTGACGTGTTGTTTACGAAATACAAATCAAAGGGATAATAGACCAGCACCCACCTGCTCACTCACCTGCATATAAATGGGAATATTTAGCAAAGACAAAACTGAATGTCAAAGAACCTATGAGAGATGACAAAGAGGTAGAATGTTCCAGGCCTTTTTCTCCTTTCCCCACTCATCTTTTCATCTCTACAACACATCTAATTCACAGCATTTGACCTGGACCAATAATGAGCCCAGTTTAGATTTTTAAATAGTTGCCCATTGATCATGCTAACATCCCAAATCCTGAAGGGCATTTTTCACTGCTTGGGTGTTATTCTATATCGCTGTCTTTATCTCTGAAACACAGAGATACGACACTGTGTGTGTTGGGTGGGGACTGCAGCAAATTTTACAGTAAATTACTGCTGATTCTGTCTGATGCTTTTTTTTTGTTTTTGAAGCACAAATTACTCGGGGTGTCAGCCTCTCCCTGACTGCAGTTGCTATAGCAGCGGGATGGCAGACACACATCTAGGGCAGACTTTGTATAGCTACAGGTGATAACACGATCTGTAATTACAACAACGTACAACAGCCACAAGCACCCAAACAACCGCATCAACTAAATGTGTGTGAGTGTGCAGCAAATTACCATAATGCTTCAAACTCAGTTGACCGTTTTACGACCCTGATTCCAAAAAAAGTTTGGATGCTATTTAAAATGTAAACAAAAACAGAATGCATTGATTTGCAAAACCTTTTTGACCTAAATTCAATTGAATACAGTACAAAGATATTTCATGTTGAAATGTATCAACTGAGTTGTTTTTGTAAATATACACTCATTCTGAATTTGATGCCAACAACACATGTCAAACACAGTTCGTTGCTGCTCTACAAATGCAAGTTAAGTCTCTACCATACAAAACAAAAGCCATCCAGAAATGCTGCTGACTTTTCTGGGTTCATCTGAGATGGACTGACTCAAAGTGTGCTGTGGTCTGAAGAGTCCACATCTCAAATACTTTTTGGAAATCATGGGCTATGGAGAAAAAGGACCATCCAGATTGTTACCAGAGTCAGTGTTACAAAGTTCAAAAGCCAGCGTCTGTGATGGTATGGAGGTGTGTTAGTGCCCAGAGCAAAAGTACCTTCACATCTGGCACCATTAAAGTTGAAAGGTGCACTCAGGTTTTGGAGCAACACGCTGCCATCCACACGACGTCTTTTTTCAGCAACGTCCCTTCTTATTTCAGCAGGACAAGGTCAAGCCACATTCTGTGCATGTATTAGACTGGCCTGCCCGCAGTCCTAACCTGCTTCCCATTGAAAATGTGTGGCACACATTAGAGTTAGAACATTAAATATCTTGACTTTGTACTGTATTCAACTGAATATGGGTACAACAAGGATTTGCTCATTTATTTTCTTACCATAGCTAGAGTAAATATTCACTGGCAATATAAAATAAAGTTGATTTGTAGTTAATGGGTTTCAATACAAAACCACATGCTGAGGGAGTGCACATATTTTCCAAGTTTGTTAAATGAGGTAAGCATGCCAGTGGCTATGTGTGACAACAGAAAAGGCAGATAAAAGTGTTTGGCCAAAGCACTAAAACTTCATACAACCACATCACATCTCAGCAAATATGCAACATTATCAAAATGATTTACATGAACCCAGTTTATTAAACATAATGACCACATACCAATGATAAGTAATTATGTGTTGTCCAACAGTGATATCACTTTTTCACTTAAGTAACTCCAAGTGACCTGCACCATCCACAAAATGACACCTCCTCTGTACAAAGAAGTGCTCAGTAATTTAATTACTTCAACGTTAGGGAACCCTCTGGTGTATAATGTAAGTATGAAAACATAATGTCCCCAACATGTTCAAGGCTTAAAAAAGGAGTTTAAAAAAAATGGGGGTCAGAAAGAGGTAGGGAAAAAAAAAGCAATGACATGGAAATTCGTGGAAAGAGCAAACAGCTGAGTTCATGTCAGGGGAGAAAATAAGTCGACCAGAACTTACAAGAGTTATGACCATGGGAACATTTTTTTTCTGTTGTGTTAACTGAACAGTCCTAATTGTGGGAAATACATCATACTCTTTTCAACTAATGTGGTCCTTTTTAAAAATGTTTAATTTTTCACCCTCTGTGTTGCTCCCAAATTCAAGGAAAAATCCTCTGTGGGGCCGAGTCTGTAATAAGAAATGTGACACGACTCCCAACGTAACTCTGCGAACCCTGAGACGTTTCCAAGATGACCACAGCCCAACTCCTGGACACAAAGGTTTGGGTAGATGTTGAAGTTCAGTCCTATAATGGTTATCATATTTATGTCCATGACATATGGAGTAGGCTTTCTTCAGAGTAGCATTACTGATGCTTCTTTTCCGTGTTCCTAGATCCGGCCTGATGAGGATGATGAGTCAGTTGAATTGACCAACGTCAACCCTGTCTTCTAGAAGTTTTGTTTAGATAGAACTAATTTCTTGCGTGAGTGCCTAAACATAACCATCAAAACATTTACTCATGCTTTAGTTCGTACAAGCGCATATTGTAGGTAAACAAATTACATTTGTTGTCGTTGAAGATCTTCCAGATACAGTCAGTATCATAACTTGGCAGATGCGTTTAAGTCCCCCTCCACTCCAATTATTGTTACTTCGCTCGAATGTTTGAGCTTCACTGTGCAGAGTGATGCATGCACAGTTTGACACTAGAAGGCGGTTTTCACATTCATCTGCTGAAGGTGAAAGTTTATCTGTGCTCACCTTAAATCTCACTTTAATGCGTGTGACATCACAACTAGTCTGGAGCCAATCACAGTCCAATATGCAACTTACACAAGCGTGAGTGTGGAAACACCACACACTTGTCTGAAATGAAAAATATTTGCATATTGATAGAATCTAGATTTTTCAATGAGGGAGAAGGAGAAGATGTCCTTCAAAAGATTTTTTAACCACGTCATTGAACTTTTTTGTTGATAAAACAGATCAGATATGAATTATTATTACATTTTTTTACAATAATAACTTAATGTGCTAACAAAAGGTGGTATTCAGTTTCTTTCAAATGCTTTTCAACTGCAAACTCGCAACATATAAACACAATTTCTAAGAGACACCACTGCTGATCTGTTGAACTCATCTTTTAATGCCACTTATGCTGTTTGCTTATAGGTCTATTTTTGTGTTTCTATCTCAAGGTTGATGCTAATGGTTTTAAAACATAACATGTATTGTCTTTCCTAACTGTACCTTAGATGAAATCAAATAAGCGAAGCACACATGAAAAAATGTTCAGTGGTCTCCAAGGTTGTTGATGTACAACTATAACAAATTGTTTCCCGGAGACACTGAGTTTACAGGCAGACTGGATTCCATTTCCTGTTGTGAGACTTTCCTCACACACTTTGCCCAAACTGTACATCAGGCAAGAAAGAGAAAACAATGCCGTGGCATGATCCTGCCTTTGAAGAGGCATTTGACATTCCACTGGCACGGCATCACAGGTCTGCTTCTCCACATATCAGCTTGGGCAGCTCTGATAATGCAATGTGACGAGACCGAAATAGTCCATTACATTGATTGTGTTGGCCTACACTGCCACCAATTACACATTGCCCTCTTTGATCCCAAATTGCACCTGAATGCATCTGAGATATGAAGTACTACCTTTAATCAAATGTACAGACTAACAAATCTTGTAGACTCCTCTTCCTCTCTGTCTCTGTCACACACCACGACTCTCCACAGACACACAGCTAGACTGACAGCTGGCTGACAACAGACGCTGCAGTATTTCACAGTGTTGTCCCAGTCTGTGCCTGCTCATGTAATCATTATTTCTGACACTTTTGAATTAGGATGACTTTCACACTTGTAGATATACTGTAAGGTTTTCCTCAAAATGAAACACAAAGCAAACTTTGAACACCCCAGCAGGCTGTTTGACAGCACTTAATAAAGGACATATTTGGACTCCTCAAAGACTCTTCAGCCTCGCTAGTATGAACATGATCACATCTCTTGCACAGTTAAGAAGAATTTGAACCTACTGTATTTAATAAAGTGCAGCTGTGTTCTTTCAACCAAACAAGGATGACAAAAACATACTTTATCTACTCATTTTATGACGCGCCATTGGAGAGAAAGCTGATTGTGATGGGACTGATATGACTGTGGTGAAAAACACTACCGACCACATTTGTAATTTATCATTTCAAACAGCTGTTTTTTCAGATAAGATAAAAATAGTGAAGGCCACCCTGCTTCATAAAATGTAGATAAACATAAAGTGTACTAATTATAGGTCACTGTCCTTATTTTGCAGTATTCAAATATCATTGAAAAGTTGTTTTAACATTAGATATTTTTTGGAAAAGAACAAATGTTTGAGTGAGTCAATGCAGATTTAGAGCAGACAGATAACCATCTTTAACAGTAATGGAACTGATAGAGAAGGCCAGCAATAGAGAAGAAGAGGTACACAGCAGGGGTATTTATTGATTTAAAAAAAAAAAAACACCCACACAGATTACACACATTACATTCATACGACATTATATGAATAGGTGAGAAATGATTAAGCAGTAATCAACTCAGTATGTACTACATTAAAAAAGGTGCATTTCAGTGTGTTTCTAGGGAATCATTTTAAATGTTTTCAACTCTTAATTCAATTAAAGAAAATGTAAACACACCAAATAATTGAACAGTGTGAGCTTGAGGAGTAATATTTGTGTTTAGTCTGTTTAGTTGTCAAAAGGTTTCTGTAAGCATTGGCAGACTGTACGCGCTAAACCAATTATGTTTTTGAGGAGAGGCAGGTAATGTAAAATTCTCTCTGCTCCTTTTGATCATGGAATATGTCTTATGTTGTTTCAGACTGTCACATTTGTGTTGGAAGTGTACACTGAATTAACTGAAAAAAGAAAATGAACAAATTAATCTTTTTTTCTAAGGTTAATTTATTCATACCCATTTTTTGGAGTACTAATGCCACTTGCATATTTTCCTGTTGCATGCATATATTTTGTGTGTGGTGTGTGTGTGTGTGTGTGTGTGTGTGTGTGTGTGTGTGTGTGTGTGTGTGTGTTTGCATCCTAATACACAAGAGAGCAAAAAAGGTAGGACAATCCCAGGCGAGGTAAGGTAAAATCAGCCTTGTAGAAGGCTGAAAAATCACCCAAGTGAAGCTGCTTCTGAAGACTTGACAGGACATTCATGTTCTCTTTGTCTCTCTGACATCCTTTCATTACCACAACTGTACTTGCAATAAGTATTTGACGTTGCTATGGTAAGGTTGCGATGTACTACTTTGCACACAGTGGGACAGATTAGCCTATTTTGTCTCACATTTCTCTGGCTTTGCTTCCCGCCGAACAAGGCTCTGAGGCACAATGCCAGGATCCCCGAGGAGAGTTCAGACATTTGCCCTGTGCCACGATAAGGACACCGGGACAGGAAGAAACCCATTAATTGCAGAAAAAATTCAAATACAAAGAGAAGGAAAAGCGACACTTCTTGTAGACCTTGGCGCCGTGCCTAACGCTCAGAGATAACAGCCAGGCCAAAGGTCTTTCAAAGCAGATCCAGCAAGTCCATTTGGCCAGCTGAAGTCACTGTTACGGACAAGCGAAAGAAAAAAGCACTTCAAGGGAAGTGATCTGTGAGTCACTCAGCTTATTTGTCCTCCTTTGGTTTAAGTGTACGCACTTTATGCACACACACAAACACTGACACCAGTCACTGACCTCATGAGACAGTCTGATAAAACTGTCAGACAGAAACAACAACATCTTTTGCATGAACCAGCTCCTTTTTACATGACAGTACCACCCACAGAGTGAGGCAAACAAGGGCTAAAGCTCCATCCCACACAGCACGCGCTCTTTGAAATGGAAAACTACCTTCCGTGGAAATAAAGAAGAACATTCAGAGTTTAAATGAAATGGCCCCTGTGTGATCCACTGAAACTAATCCTGTGCATTTTAATATCACCAGTCTGGGCTAAACCAGGATGGGAGCGATCCAAGTGTCAGAGTAATGCATAGTTTGAGAATGTAATTCCAATTATTGCTACCTGGTCTGCCACGTGAATTCCCATAAAAATCTAAAACTCCGGCACACTGTCATTATTTTAGTTAACACAAATATGTGACAGGAAGGAAGGTTACTAAGAACTTTGTCTGCGTCCCCATCCCCCTCCCTTTATTTGAAAATACCAATTATGATTTACAGTATGTTATAAGGTATCAGTCACGAGATGATGAATACCCCTCCCTTGTGTCTTTCCAACAAAGCCATCAGTGTGCACTTCCCCATAATAATCTCTTCCTTCTCAGCACACAATAGGAAAATCAATGCCCTAAACACTCTCTGGTGTTACTACATTCTTCAAACGATCGTTCCCTTCCTCCTGTCTTATTGATTGAGAGAATCATCAGTTCTTCTTGAGAATCCTGGCACACAAAAAAGGAAAAAAAAAACACTCTTTGTTGCACACAAAGGGCCTCTTTGTAAAACCAAACCATCAGGCCATTTGATAGACACTTTGATCACATTGATTTCTTTCAAGCGTAATCCCTCCCCTTACTTAAGAACAATATTTTCTTCTCTAACAAGTTTTTGCTGTAAAAATTATACCAGAACTTAAATAAAGTGACTTTTCTCCAGTGTTAGACGAGTCACTTTGTAGGCAGTCTGAGGAAAGGTGATATAATGCCTGAGAAAATCCCTCCACCTACACTTTCTCTCCAGCAGGCTACCCCTCACTGACCCTGTTCCTCTGAGAGAGGACGATAAATGGGGCAGTGCCAGCCTCTATTTTCCTGAGAGAAGACGATAGAGACTGTGGCACTGTGGGACGCTGGTTTCATTAATAACTCTTCATCTGCAGCCACAGTCTGGCATTAAAATTTATTGAACCCAGTCAACTCACTTATTTACTCTGAAATGAGCTTCAGAGTTTGTTCTCTTCTGCTTTAGTTTAAGAGATGATTTGATAAACATAGAGTCAGAGTCAAGAGTTTGGACTGTAATGTGAATTCAGGCATCTTTAATAATTAACAGAATTCACTGATTAATCAACAGTCTTTGGAGGAAAGTGTCATCCTTTCATATTTTGTTGGGGAGGTACAATATACAGTGTGCAAAAGGACACAGGGCCATTAAATAGAGCTGCCGAACACACCCATCTGTCAGATCTCTCATATTCAGTGTGACGTGGAAATTGAGTCTTAACCCTCTTTGATTGTGGCAAGGTTGTTTATTTGTGCATGATGAAGGTATGAGGAAGACCTTGAGATGGATAGCATGGCTTCTGAGATAGCAATGTCAGCATATCCATCTGTCAGTTGGTCCATTATTTCAGTCCAGACTGAAATAATTCAACAACCATTGGATGGAATTTTGTACAGATGATCCCAGAGGATGAATCCTACTGACTTTGGTCGTCTCCTGACTTTTGCTCTAGTGCCACCACGAGTCAAATTTTTTTTTGTCCAACACTTTGGTTTATGCCCAAATCGATTGCACTAATTAGCAAGTGTTAGCATGATTACTCACTAAACTGAGAAGGGTTAAATGGTAAACGTTACACCTGTTAAACATCATTATTGTTAGGATCTGCTTACCTGTCTGTCCCTCGTGTTTTCCTTTTCCTCTTTCCCTTTGTGTTATTTGTCTGCCTGTCTGAGGCTGGGCGTGCTGTCCTCCACTCTCTGCTGTCTCCTGTCTAATCACCTGCGCACCTGCATTGCGTCTGGCTCATCAGACCAGCAGTATGTAAGCCTGGCTTTCTTCACCTCTGGTGACCAGTTTGTCCTGATTCCCCCTGTGTTAAGTGTATCCCCTTTGCCTGCCAGCCGCATCCAGCCTATGTTATCCTGCCTCTACACCCAGTTTTCTCCAAACGGCTCATCAGGAGTTCGTCTTAAGTTTGAGTATTTTTGTCAATAACTGCTTTCTTTTTTCTCACTTTGTCTGCCAGTTGCAGATTGCAACCAAATGAATACTCCTCAGTAAGACAACCTACGATGGCTACAAATTTGCAAAAGAAAATGTGAAATGCTCTCTCCACACCCAGTGTTTGGTTTGCCTTTCTGGGCTCCTGTAGAAATATGCTGATGCAACATGGCAGACTCTGTGAAAGATGACCCGCTCCCTCTGTAGACATAAAGAGCTCTTTCAAAGGTAACAAAAACAAAATGACACGTATTTTCAGGTAAAATACACAAATGAAAATATACTTCTAATTATTATATTCCATTTCTGCCATATTCTGCCAATAGATCCCCCAAAATCTTACATACTGATTCATTGTTTAACGTTTATTCTTAACATACTGAGCACTTTCATGTTAGCATGCAGACATTAGCATTTAGCTCAAAGCACTGCTGTTAGTTAACCAGAGCCTGTTTTATGATAAGCAGGAATAAAAAATAATGGAACATTTGAAGGATTACTTCAGTTAATTGTGAATGCCTTAAAACAAAAATAAAACTGATGGACAGTGAGCAGTTAAAAATACAAATAGATGAAGACATGGAGTAGACTGAAGGAGAGTAGAGTAAAACTTCAATGTCCCAGAGGAGAAATTTTCCCTACAGACACTAGTCTAACACAAATACATACATCGTACACAAACCCAGCACAAGATCCATAGATGTAATGACATCCAGCGGCACAGTTTGTCTAAAAAAATCAATAGCAGATGGAGCAAAAGACAAGCTGTATCTGTTATGGCTACCTGTGGGGAGACTAAATCTCCGCCTGGATGGAAGCACCTTGATCTCAACATGTAATGTTTGCATGTTGAGGGGTTAAACCAGCGGTCTGTGCTGTGAGATGACCGACACTTCATACAGGTGCTGAAGGTCACTGAAAGTAGCACCAGTCATTTCACAGCACAGCTTGACAATTTTTCCAGTTCTTATTTTAAGAAGAAAAACTGCAAAACTAGCAAATTGTAGAAAAAGGACAGAATCAATACTAGAAGAAAAAAAAACATTTTATTTTGAGGAAAGACTCATCACACCAGTTCACAAATTCGTCAAGGACTGGGCCATGACCCTGCTTCACATCCTGCAGAAGACTCATGATTACAAAGTCATCAGCATACTTAAGAACAAATCCTGATAGATAATTGCTCTGGCACTCATTTGTATATAGAACAAATAAAATTGGTGAAAGCACACAACCCTGAGGGGATCCGGAGGAAAATGAGAGCTTACAGGACAGGGCTCCATTAACCGCCTGAGATCTGTTCATTAAGAACTCATTGAGCCAACATGCTTCACTAAAATCCATACTAAAATTAGATAAGAGCCTGTATGCAAGAACATGAGGCTGAATACAATTAAAAGCAGAATATAAGTCAATAAAAAGCAAATGCGCACGGTTCTCTCTCTGGGTGCCTTAGTGCAAAATTTAACAGAGGACCTGTAGCATCCTCCACTCCCTAACTGTGGACCTTAAACTGTAAGGGGTCCATACATCATACATACAGTACAGAACACATCCTCTTACTTAAACAAGGTCAATTGGGTTGATTGCCAGTGACTGCTCAATATGCACTTTCTCAGTCTACACCACTTCACCTCCTCCTTTGCTCCTGTCATAATTTCTATGGCCACTAGAGGCCTCCTTTTGCTACAGAGCATGTAAAGTAAAGTACAGTATGTACAGTAAAGTAAAACTTGAACCTCTGAGTGCCCTCGATGTAGAATCAGAATACAGGAAGAACAAATGGGAATCAGCCCTCTCTAGTCAAAACTCCTCTGGTTTTCAGTTCACAATGCTGGAAATTCCTCCCTCAACACTTTGACTTCAGCATTATTAACTCAGTAAATGTGGTCCTGTATTAATGAGTGGTTCTCCATGCAGGAACTGCAGTACAGTGCTTGCCATTCCCAGCCAGAGAAAGTTCCATAAATGTGTGAATCTCTATCCAAATGTGGTTATTCAAGAGAGAATCTGCATTAACCTAGACCCACACATACACCAGCTAAGCCTCAAGAATGCCTACCAAAACACATGAAATGCCATAGAGGTCTGTCCATATTGAAAAACCAAAGAGCTCTGCCAATAGGAGAGAAGGAGCCTTGGATCAAGGCGCAGAATCCACCACTTTATATGACTTGATCTTTCTGTACCACCATCCACTTCTTTTCTCACCTCTTCTCCTCTCTCTACCATACACATGTGCACACACACATTACATCATTAGAGTCTTTTTTTCCTTTTGTTCCCAACTTTCCATCCCTCACACAGATGAGATCATTGCGCTGATTTCATTCCAGCTGTTACGGTTTCGGGGCATCTGGGAGACATTCCAGTGCAGAGCCACAGATCACAAGCCTATACAGAGCCTCTTGCCCAGCCGTGTAATTCTCAACAGCTGCAGAACATCAAGTTTTGACACTTGAGCATGGACACCAGACATACTTAATTAAATATGACCCTGCGCTAAACAAAAGTACACATATGCCATAGCATGTGTGATGTAATTAAATTACTTGATGATACAGACTGCACGACTGATCAAACCACAAGGATTTAATATGTGGAATTTCTGGGATTGGACAACTTTCCATTTCAAATGGAACTTGCAATGAAGACATGCAGACGCCTGTAAGCCTCTGAGGACATCTAGTGGTCAAAGACAAATACTACACAACAAGCTACATCTGGTCGTAAATTAAAGACAAGTACACTAATGTTTGCCTTCATGAGACTCCTGTATTTACTCTTTGGCTCACTGGCGTACAGTCTTCAGACACACAGCCTCAGATGATCTGCTGCAAGATTATTACATTTAACTAAAGGATATGATTTCCCCAGAAGCAAGTGAAAAATGCTAATGATTGTATAGGTTTTTCAACGGCAGTCAACATGCTTCAAGAGTTCTGTGTATATCATGGCTACACAAACACAACATGAACAGGAAGCAGATAAAAGCCGTAATGAGTTCATGTTCTCACATGCAAAGTAAAACTGACCACAGGTTTCATCACTGTGTTTATGATACTGCTTAACATCACATACACTAAAATAGAAATAGTTCATCACTGATCATTGTCCTTAAAAATACCATGTGGTATAATCAACCATGATCATTTCATGAATAGGTTCTGGCCAGTAATTATGGTAGTGTGTGTTTACAGTATTGCAAGGTCACATGCATACATTGAATCTAAGCACAACTGGAATTAATAGATACCACATAGGAAAGTACAGAGAACTCCTTCCTTGTGGTTTTTTATCACTCAAAATGTGATTAAAACACATTGACACAAAGCAAACAGTGCTTAGGGACATCTGAGTAACTCAAAAATGGTTTTGTTCTAACTTCTCAATGTGTAAAGAAAAAATGACTAAAAGAAAGCAGTGTTGATTCAGCTAATACTGTGACATCTGTGACAAGAGTTTTCTGTTTTTGGTAAATATCCTGTTTTGTTTCCACCTGTCTGCCACCATGCCTTGCAATAA
The DNA here is from genome assembly GCA_037975065.1 of Chaetodon trifasciatus. Lineage (NCBI taxonomy): Eukaryota > Metazoa > Chordata > Actinopteri > Chaetodontiformes > Chaetodontidae > Chaetodon > Chaetodon trifasciatus. The sequence continues at coordinate 4,447,196 of JBBMOE010000010.1, read as the reverse complement.
TTTTCTTATTTCCTCAAGCTGCAGTTTGTGTATGCATAAGGTTGCTTTGTTCAGCTACTTTAATTATTATGAGACTAAGAAGTCTTCAGTTTGTGCTACTGCTGTTTATCTAAAAGTGTAAAGAAATAGGCCTTGAGAAATCCAGTCATCTGTCTCTCGACCTATTTGGGCCAAGTCCCGTCTTCTGACCCGCTCATGTTCCTTTTCATTTTTCTTATCTCGATCTCATTGACCCATTTGTTGTCCATTTTATCATTTTATCCTAAATATGTCATATTCGCTTTCCAGCTGTGACGTTCTTTGACCTGGCTATTCCAGCTCCTTCCTTCTCCTGGTTTCACTTTGATGATGATGATAGTGAACTGGTTATTGAAGATTGTCAGTCCTGTTTTAAAGATGACACCCAGAGCTAAATGGCATGCAGACAATCCCACAACACATACTTGACAATCTGTAATGATGTCATTGTGATATCACAAAGATAAATCACATGCTATGATATTAAATGATGATGTCATAAATATTGTTCCTTGATTTACATAAATATTGCAGAAGAAGAGTCCAAGATTTCTCATATTTGATCCTGGAGTTCAACTCAAAAGGGGGAATCAATCTAAAAGTTGAAATGAAAAATCAATGAATCATGGAAACATGATGCTACACCATCATATTTACTTGTACTTTTTAAAACACAAAGCACAATTGATTTCATCCAGTGGCTCTGATGAGAAATCCTTTACTCTGATGGGCTTTCACCTCTTTGTTTGACAAAAAACTGGCAGAAGTGACTCTCATAATTCACACAACAAACACCCTGATGTTTCCCGATCACAGTGGGAATGCACTAACAGAATTAAGTAAAACACATGACTGTGTACACACACACGCACGCACACACACACACGCACGCACGCACACACACACACACACACACACACACGCACACACACAGTTACCTCACACCAGAGCAAATAAGAATACAAATGGGCAAAGAAAATATAAAAACAAAATACCATTAGTGTTGATGTTGATACTGTTGTTATGTTAGTGAACAGGAGCGGGCCCTAAGTGATCAGAGAACAGGGGATAAAAAAAACAAATGAATTATATTATGATGGCTAGACAAACAATGATAAATGTTTCTCAAGAACATTTGTGTTGTAGACTAATTGTAACATCACGGGAGTAAAAATAACAGCCTAGGTGCGATAAATCTTAGTTTTACAGTTTTTAAAAACAGTTTTAAAGCTCTGTAAATTGGTCCATTCCTGTCGTGACTTCAGTGATCACGAGGAGTAGGCTATTTTGACCTTTTTTTTTTTTTATTAATCATTAATTAAACAATTTATTGATTAAATAACAGTGTGAATATAAGATACTGTAATACACAAATCGTGAAGTTTTCTAACTAATTTAATTTTTATTCTGAAGGATTTGGACCGGAAGTCCCATAATGTACACGAGCAATTAAAGACCCTTGTGTATGGGGACAACGCCAAACTTTTTTGGGAGAACGCGAGAGTTTTGCCAGAGACGGTGAAAGTAGGTCTTTTTTCTTTTAAATTGTAAAAAAAAAAAAACGTTCTCTATTTCTTCTCGAATTAATGCCAAGTATGGTAGTAGCATCACCTATTTCTGTTTTTTAGTCTCGTGTCAGTGTGACGATGTACTAGCTAGGTGATGTGTGGTACGTAGGCTAATTGTTTTTCCTGTTGTAGTTGGAGTACTTTATATAGCGATCCTATGTAGCATTGACATTTTGCTGTGCTAGTTTGAATCTTATTTTCACAAAAATACTTGAAATAATGAGAGAAAATAGCCCAGTGTAATGGGAACGGTTCAAGGAGGCTCCGAGAAATTTCGGACGGCTTGATATTAAACAGGTTTTGGTCGGAACTCATTGTGGTGTCAACTTGCCATTGTGACAAAATGCCCTGACCAAAAGGAAAATGAAATGCGGAAACTTGCCAACCTGAAAGGAAACAAACCGGTACTGCAAGTTATAAGTTATAGCTACAGCTAGCACACAACTTTCATATTAAGTGCTCTTATTGCGCTGGAATAGCCCTTGAATGCTGCTCTGTAGCGCTTAAGAGGCCATTTACAGAGGATTGCTGCATTAGCCAGCGAGGCTCAGATGTGGAAGTGAGTCAAAGGTTGATGAAGACCTCAGCTCATGTCAACGCTGGAAAGCGAAGTTCCTCTGGACTTTTTCTATTTTGTGCCATGCGGGGAAAATTTTCCCTGAAATGACAGGAGGCCATGTCACTCGCATAAAAGTCGCTCACGAGCTCAAGCATCACCATTCATTCTGGAAACTCATGTCAAGGTAAGACTTTTGTTGAACAGTTAAATGTTTCTAACTTTATTAATAGAGAAGATTAGTGGAAGTCATCAGTGTGTCGCTGCAGGTTTAATTTTTTGTGTCAGTAAAATGTGTAAACGTGCTATTAATGACCAGACATGACTCCACAAGTATGAGTTAAATGGCTTATATTGCTAATTGATATCTCTCATTGATTGAAATGGCATGGATGGAAACATAGCTAGTTCTCTGTAACTTTGGTGTAGACAGAAAGACATCTTTATTTTGTCAACTTGTGCAAACTCATGTTTCTTTTAGTTATTAAATTACTGATTACTTATTCGTTACTGAAGTTATTGACTTAATCACATAATTGACTAATTTCAAAAGCAGTGCTATGGCTTTTTGTGTTTTTTACTAAAGATGTCCTGTCTTTGGGGATGTGCACTGATATCTGTAGTGATTTTGTTATTTCCCATGTGGCTGCTGTCGCTTCCCTCACGTCACTGTCCACACCTTACATTCTCTCTGTGTTATTCAGATGAAGTCATTTCTTTTCATTGTCGTCTGTGCGTTTCTACAAGGCAGTCGGCAAAGTCCTTCGAGCCGCTGGACTCTGCTGCCCCACAGTATGTTTGATCTCTATGAAAACACATCACCAACACCGAGTTCAAATCACTCCTCCTTAATCTCTGTTAATGCATGTCCTCTTGTTAGTTTTGGTTGTGGAGGTGGACGGCACTCTGGGCCAGCTGCCCCTGAGCTGCCTGGAGTTGCCAGAGGAGCTTACGTGGAGGGAGAACAAGAGTCGGGATATTTTTTGGATGAAAAACGGAGTGATGGAAACACAGAGAGGAAACTCGTATCTGGTGCAACTGGAGGAAAGCTTAGGAGGGGGCAATTACACCTGCCACAGCGAGGACGGATCGCTCCTCAATCACACTGTGGTCCTGATCCAAGAGGACGAAACTAAGAGGAGGAAGATTCTTGTGAAGACTGACCCTGGTACAGTGTAGTTTAAGACACTGCTCTGTTACTGTTATACAGCAGCTGGAATTGAAGTAAAAAAAATGTCATCTGCTAAATTGTTTGTTTGTTGTGTTCCCATTTCTGCCTGTTTCTTCATCTTTTCTCATTAGAGGACTACTTGAAGTGCTCTGCTCAAAATTACGACGGAGAGTTCCACTGCTCTTGGACCTGGCACAGCATGCGCGTTGGCAAAGTCGCATTTATTGAAGCTCGACGGTAAGCTCCCAAACTGCTGAAATGTTTTCTGTTCGGCTCTCCAATAATAACACAGTGTTCAGACTCATGTCAGAGCTGAGACTACGCAGTGACAACCATAAATACCTCCCTGTGAAAGGAAACATAACAAATTGCTTTTTTAATGTCGTCTGGGGATCAAGGCCATGTCTAGGGATCAGACTAATACAGCTGCAGAATCTTCCTGAATGTTGTATGTTTTGCTTGTGCAGTACTTTCATCAGTAACGACTTCTTCACCTATTTGTCCCTTCAGGTTGTCAGAGCCTCTTATACTCAGTGCGTCATCTGAATCAAAAGACACATTTTATGCTATTTTGTGCAGTGTTTCTGATGACAGCATCACCCGGTGCTCTGTGGATGCCAGCGGCCAGCATTGGACGTGCTCTTCACGTCAGAGTAACTTCATCTGTTCAGTGGACGACAGCGGACACAAGATCCAGTGTGTGGACAAGCAGCACTGTCCCTATGCTGAGGAGAGCCTGTGGATCCACATTAGTCTCTATGTGAGGACTGAGCACTTCCTGGTGGAGAACTACTCTAAAAACTTTTTCCTGTCAGAGATAGGTGAGACATCTCTAGGACTGCAAGGCGTTTTTATTTTTCCTGCACAGACAACATTGCTTTCTTTCATCTGTTTGTCTTCCTGTTTTTGCTTTTATCTCATTTGTCTTTTGCTTTCACTGTCGATAGTGAAACCTGACACGGTCAGGATCAGAAAAGTCAACACTACGATGATAGAGTGGAGTTACCCGAGCTCCTGGAGCAGTCCCTTCTCCTACTTCCCCCTCACTTTCCAGATTGCACAGCTCAAAGGGCCGTGCAAAAGCTGTGCCAACCCATGCTCTGACTCAAAAGCCGCAAAGGTAAGAGGACCCTAGTGTAATGCAGGTTTTATGAGAAAGAACTGAAACAGAATGAAAATAGTAATTTAAATTAAATGTCAGACTTACACCAATATATCTGTGTCAGGAAATCCATAAAAGAGTCATAAAAGAACTGCAGGCAGAAAACTTGCATGAGGTTTTTTTTTCATTTTGTAGATCTTGACTGTCCACTCTACAGACGTTTGTCAGTTTCAAGTCAAGCGCAAGACGAAGACCGTCTGCGTTCGAGCTAAAGATGCTCTCTGCAACTCACAGTGGAGCAAGTGGAGCCACTTCAGGTCAGTGTAAAGTGGGAGGTTCAGTCTTTGTGTCCCCTCTGATGTTTGCCAGTTATCCTCCCTGTTTTCCTTCCTTCTGCCAATCGTCTGACTCTCCTTTTGTCTGCAAACCAAACCTTCTCAGTACCTTTACTTCTCTACCAGATTGTCTGTAATGCCTCGCAGCCGTAGTGTTCCTGCCCTCTCTACTTTTTCTTTTTTTACTTCTTGGGTTGTACAAAAAAAGGCATTGTATTGCTCCAAATGATGTGTTTGAATAGTCAGACTGAGTTAAAATTCTATGAAAATTAGATCTGCTTGAGTGCTGTTTTCATAGAGAAATTGGTGCATCATAGCTTGAAGGATGTGATGTACAGTGCATGTGAATTTTGCTGCTCACCTATTACTAATTTTGTGCTGGTCAATGGGCTGTTTGCTGTTTTAATTACCTTCTTGACAACATGAAGTTACATCTCAGGAGCTCATAAGTTGCAGCCTCTAGCTTGAATAGTGCTGTATGAATATATCAGCTTGCAGTTGGAAAATTAGACTAATTTCTCATTATTTCTGTGCCATTGCAGATTGAGGAGTGACAAGAAGAAGAAAAAGGACAAACGTCAGTAAAAAATACAAACATATGGGATGAAAGAGAATCCCAAAACTGGACATCTAGAGAAAGGTGTTTATTTATATGCTCTTATTGATTTTTATTCATCCTATCTTACATCATGGTGTGTGTGAAATAGAGTGAAATTTAACACAATCTTGTTTTGTTTCCTGCCTAAGTCAAAACACAAGACGTGTGACGTATAGAAACGGCCTGTAAAAATCACTCGCCACGCTTTACCTTTCGTGGAGAACAGAAACCTCAGTAGTTGTTTCTATTTGACCAATAAAGAAAAGGTTCAAATGTAATCAGCTGCTCACAGAGGTGTTAGGCTTTTCCCTGCCAGTGAGGTGAGAGAGTGGCTTTTTGGTGGAAATTCTCCTCACTGTGCAGCAAATCATGGAACTGTCCTTCAGCTTTGACCCCGCTCTCTGGAAGAAGATAAGACATGCATAGTGTTTCCTCTGTTGTATACCAAGAAACATGTCATTTTTGTGTTGTGTTCTTCCATCTCTCTCACTCTCAGCCAAATCAAAATGTTTGGATATCATCCTGCATCTGTCTTACGTCACAAAACGCGCTGGTGAACAACCATAATTTCACAATGGATCAGCTGACAAACTGCAAAAGTCAAAAATCAAGTTTTCTGTTCAATTTCACCCTGTAAGATAATGTGAATGAAGTACAGTAATATGAAAACTGAGCTCTGAGACCAAGTTCCTCAATATGTTTTGTTTCAGACATCCCTATGAGGGAAACCTCACACACAAAACAACAGCAGACAATATCAGTCACTGCTGGCAGTAACATTTGTCCCTGACTGCAGAGGAAGTGCTTATCATCCCCACGAGAAATACGAGTGATTGCAGGTCAACCATAGGTCCCAACAGCACGGTGACACATTATTCCAGTGATTGACACCAGTGCATCACAGTTAGAAGTACTACATGAGTGTAGGTGGTAGTCAGGCTTTGTAGCTTGTGACTTCATATAATGAAACAATGTCCACTTGTGACTCCTCATCACAGGTTTTGGCCTTTGAGTTTAGATGAATTATATTTATTTATTAACCCAGATGTTCTGAGTATTCATTTTAGGTATTTCCGCTTTGCTTATTATAATATTTATTGTACTTTTACTCCACTACATTTCAGTCGTTTATAGTTACTAGTTTCTTCTCAGATTGATAAGTGAAGCATATGAGCAGTTTCTAAAATATGCATTGTTATAGATCAGACTACCCAAAAGTATAAATTGTTAAATTTAGCTCCACTTTGACAGCATTAAAATTTAGCATATATTATGCACGTCAGTAAATCAGTAATGATATTGCAGTACTTATTATTGCAGCTTTTTTGCACAGTGAATACTTTTATTTTTGATACTTGAAGTATATGTTGCCACCAATTCTTGTAAATGTAATTGACTTTTTTTTCTTTGTGGCATTACTGCCTTTATTTATTTGTAGTTAGTGCACAGACTAGATTAGGGTTTGTTCACTGAAATAACAAAATTCCAACAAAAATGACGACAGCTCTTAGCCAGGAGTTAAAAAACACCGGTTGCCACTCGGTCCCACAACACTTGAAGGCCTGGAAGATGAGAAGATGAGAACTGTTGCTCTGTGGTCCACATGTGTGGTCCTTTGTAGCAGATAATTACAGATCTTAGAAATCACTCTCAGGCCAGATCACATGTACACTGTGAAAGAAGTTGTGGCTTTTTACACAACTAAAAACACGTGAATGCAGTGTAGCATTATTTTATGGGACCTAATCACATTCAGGAACAAAGAGCAGATCCAAGTAATCTAAAATACTACTGCAGTTATTCGCAAAATGAATGCACAGATTTATCTATTTCTGAAATTCCATGTCACATGTAAGAAAAACCCAAACAAACAGCATCACAGTGAGCCTTTTCAGTACCGCTCAGAAACTTGACTGGTCAGGAGTCTGTGGTGAACCATCACTTCCCTGTCGTAAAGCAGAAGAGGTTAAGTGATGTGAGTACTTTCAGGGGCCAACGTGCCACACAAACCCCTGACTCCCCTGACCTTTGATTTTTTTTTTTTGTTGTTGTTTGGTTTATGTTGCAGGGCACATGACACATTTTTGGTAAATGTTTCAACTTTTGACCATCAATTCCCCTGTATGCAAAGTGAAAGGCAAGATCTATAGAGACGCACGCTGTGTGACACTGCTGGAAGTGAAATTTACACCATTATATCCAAGTACATCAATATCAGTGTGTGCCTAGATTCTCTTGTTCAAATTACAGTTTATATAGCTGATCAGAGGAAGGTCATTGACCTCTGATGTTAAATAGTTCAGATGTGTATAGGTTTACACAAACGCTGTAACTAATGATTATTTTTACTCTCAATTAATCTGTCAGTCATTTTCTAAATGAATTGATTAAAGTTTTGTCCATAAATTGTCGGAAAAACCAACAGTCCAAAACCCAAAGATACTCTGTTTACTGTTCTGTAAAACCAAAGCAGAAGCATCAAATCCTTACATTTGTAAAGCGGGAAACAATCAGTGTTTGACATTTTTTTCTTGGAAAAATTCTGAAACAATAATCAATTAATCTGCACACAAGGATATTGTGTAGATCAACAGGGGAAAGTGAGACAGAAGAGACAGTGATGAAGATAATTAATTGTTCACAATGAGTGGTGAATCAGCCATGACCTTGGCCCCAGTCTCACTAATGATGGACTGTGTGCAGCTTGTCCCACACGAGCCACACTGGAACAAACAACAGAATGTCTCTGATTAACAGAGGTCAAAGGATACGCGTGGAATCAGAGTGTTTGACCGTTTCATGCAGTCATCAACGCACAGCGCATTCAGTGGTCGGTGGATTCCTCAGTCCTGATGATGTCACTGTGTCACATATGAAGCTTTTCATTTTGAATGTGAGAAATAGAGAAGATGCTTGCTTCAAGATTGAGTAAAAAGTCTGAGTTTAAGTTTTTAATGTCTAATATATATGACTGTTTATGCTGTTACATGCTCTGTAAATATGGCGATCCCTAATTATTGATTATTTTTCATAATATGAGCACAGCAGGCAAAGTGACATTTGCAGGAAGTCAGTCCGTTGAAGGAACGTCATCCTGGTATCATTTTACATCTTAACAATAACCTACGATACAATAGGCATTTGCTTTTGGCCCGTGGGCCAACATTAAGTTTGTTTTAGCCCTCTGGAGGAAAAAAGTTCTGGCACCTCTGTTTATAACTTAATTGCTGGATAAATTTAGGTCTCTCAGGCCTCTAAAAACTATCTATTACAACAGCAACAAAACAGTCTGTGGCTGAAGGAGTCACGACGCACAGACATGCAGCTGGTGAGGAGGAGCTGCAGTGCGGCACTGCTTCATTTTAATGAGTCACAAGCCAAAAAGGTTGACTCTGAGTTATAAACATAATCAAAATGAAGCCTGAGTCATCTTAAATCTTAGAGTGTATGAAATTCTATTTATTTTTCATTAAAAACAAGATATCTTGATGTAATTCAAGCATATTTATCAACTAAAAAAGTCAATGTTTTAGTCATTTGGACCTTAAACACACACCTGAACCATCTTCCTCCGCAGAAATTAAATAGACATTGCCCTGTGCCTTAACATGATAACTGCAAAAACTGAAAATTCATACACATTATCAACTTAAGAACTCAGACACGCACTCCCTCAGTAGATGAACAGTAACATTAAGACAGTTTGAAAGGATCTAAATCCCTCTTTAAGACAAAAACAGATCTAAATGGAATCCACATGATTTATTCCAACTGTTTATCATCTGATGTTGCCTACAAGATCAATTACATTCACAACTTGTTCTCATGAATCCACAGTCTCATTGACCTTGTCCACATTTGTTGACCATGTTAATTAGTTGGAACAGAGAAACGGCAATTTGGGCAGATGGCATTTATCTGCATTCTACTTACTATGCAAGTGCTTCATTTGAGAATTCAAGTGACTTTTAGTGGGCGCAAAATACTGTAATTTAGCCGTGCAGTGTCATTTTAATGCCACTAGATGGCGACATTGCATTAAATACAGTGAGCGCGGCGCTCCGTTGACAGATCCGATAAGTCACCTGAAGTGAAGTCGGAGAGGTCATCGGTAGGAAGTGCCACAGAGGCGCTCCACAGACAGTGAAACATTCAAAATAATTCATTACTATTGATTATTTATTGCAAATAGTGCCAACTATTTCTCATTGTTTGGCCCTGACTTCATCTTTAAATCTGCTTTTTTTCTGTCAGGTTGGTGGCGGTGAAATATTCCCTTGCATGTTTTAGAAACAATTAAAGTCTGCACCCTCGTGATAACATTGTTTATTATGTAGGCCTCAGAGACAGCGCATTCTGCTCGTATCTTGTCTGCATACTGAAATGATTAACCATCTATATGTGTCTTCTTTTATGTCGACAAGAGAGCATATTGTTAGACATAAGGCCCATTCTCATAAGCATATGCCTGCTTTTTACAACTAGTCATTTTTATGAGTCTTCAATTCAATCAGGCTGTTATTATCATCAGCCCAACCTTTTGATTTACGACAACATCTGGTGGTTGTACATGAGGCGGACGGCGGCGCCTACAACTCCTTTCTGATCAGTTACTTCAAAATGTCCAATAGAGTTACAACGCAGGGGATTTTTAATAGCTTTCCCATATGTGGACACTTGAATAGAAGTCGTATACCCTCACGCACACACACCTATACATCGTTTACATGGCGTGCGCGTTCCTGCCTGTGCGTAATGGGCAGAGATGTTTCGCAAACCTTTATGTCTGGCTGCCATGTTATTGGTAAATCGCAGTATTAGCATGGCTGGATCATCGGGCCCCAAGTGACATCTCTGTTTTTGGATACTGAGACAGTGATATTTGGGTTAACAGTGTGTGTGTTGGTGCTCGGGGATATAAATACTGTATATGCCATCTCGGGGGCCTGGAGTGTTCGCGCTGGCCCGCATGCCGACCAAGGCAGACATATCGTGGCGAGAGAGCCGGCCACAATCAAACAAATGTGCTGAAGGATAGCTCTGAACGTGTGTCGGTGTGTGTCTGTGTGTGTGTGTGTGTGCGTGCGTGCGTAAAAGTGAGGCAGCGTGAGTGTAAGAGACATTTTATCTCACGTTGCTCTTATTTATCTCTATTTGGCCTATTATGTGCTCATGTGGTGGGGTGCTCACATTTCTCCTCCCACAGCAGGAGACATAAATAAACAGCTATAGACAATGATGAGATGATTTCGGGGGTGTGGTGTCAAACCTTGACCGTTTATGGCATTTATTGGACTCTTATGTCTGAGTCTGCTGGCTGCACGGTGCGCGAGGACGTTCACGCAACTGAAAAATGTCATATCAATGCTAAAATGAAAGTTGTTCGTTTGACATGATTCGAATTGCAAAAGTCATTATATTATGCAAAATAGTCTGATTTCACGTGTAATTAGAAATGACATTTTTTAAGCTCTTAATTGAGCAGTTTTAACTGTGACCCCGACAACACCACAGTGTCAAACTGATTCATTTCAGCAATTCTTGATAAAATCTTAATTTTCAGAGATGCCTCCTGATTAAAAAAAAAAATCGACTCTCTCATTCTTCCCATTTCATTATAAGAAACCAAACAGTACTTATTGAACAGATGGCCCCCAGACAATTCAATTTGACAATTTAGAAATGACTCTGTAATGATGGAGGGGGGGGAACCAGGACTGATGGGGAACATGAGGAGAGCTGGAACATCCTCACTTTCTGCAAGCTGCTCTTGGCTGTGCACTTTTCATGCATGTGAGCGCACTGTGCAGTTTCACGGTTCTGTGAGCAACCATGCAAATTCTACTTAACGCATTTTTTAAAAATATGATTTTTGTTTTTGAGCAGTTATTTTGGACCGCTTGCAAATTTTTTGGACAGCGGGACACAGCACTGTTTAGCTGTAATCCTCATATTTATGTTGGATTCAGCACTTAGTCCCGCAAGATTTATGTAATGCATCTAATCAAAGCTAATTTCAAACCATCGGGCTGTAACAGAAAAATGTGCACAGCGGCTGCCAGGCTTTTTGGTGAGCTGAAACTTTCTTAAGCTCATAATCTGCCAGAGTTGATACTCTGAACGAGCACTTCCACTGCGCAACACAGTTGGTTCAGTTCTGAGGAGAAAATACAACATTTACATTCCACTTTAAATGTTCAAATGAAGTCGGGTTTTTTGTATGTTTTCAAAGCAGTTTCATTTAGAAACACTCCTGTACAATGTGGAAAATTAAAATACGCCTGCTCATTTGTCGGTGTTAATTAATTTGGCACATTCGCACGAGAGTAAGCGCGGTTAAATCTGCACACAAGTGCTGCAACTATTCATCAGATTGTTTCCTCTCGTTGAGCTGTTGCACGTTTTTGTCACGTAATAATGAGACAAGTGTCCGTTTTATCTGATGAAGAGGAAGAGAAGATGGGATTCTGTTTCGTCGTGTTTTGAAGACAGATGCGGGTTCAGATGTTCATCGCTGCGGCTCAAGTGACACCGCAGCTCACAGACGATAGATGTTCCAGCCGCGGCTCTCCTCTTCGCCCTGTCCTTTGTGGGCAAACTGCGTGGATTAAACGAATATCCTCCCCTGAGTTGATGTTTGATAGTCGTGAATACATTAATTGTCAGCGCTGAACACACACACACAAACACACACACACTTACACACACATCGCGCACAGCTTCTGGCTAAGTGGCTGGGGCGGGACACTGCGTGGGACGAGGCGGGGACAGCAGGCAGGCGGGCGGGCAGCGGGCTGGTCGGGTTGGTGGACAGCTGATTGTCCGTGTTATTAACAGTGTTTGGGGGGGGGGGGGGGGGGGCGTTCCTCCTCGCCTCGTAGACCACGCCTCCCTCACCTACTCGTTCTCTCCTGTTTGGCATCCCAGAGATGGTCCAAAGTGATTCCTCAGGGAAGAATAGAGCGCAAGTCACCCGAGCAGGAGCTGACGAGGAGCGGAGCCGCTGTTGCCCAGGACTGCCTTTTAATTGCGCGTAATCTTCCGTTTCATTCATCTGAGCAGCGGAGAAGACTTTGTAAATAAAGACACGGAGCTTAGGAGCGCGTTTCATCTCCTCGACTTTCTCTCTCACTGTGGACTGTTTGTTGCAGAAACTGACATTTTGCTTGTGTTTTTGTCAGTTGCACCTTGATCCGGGGGACTGTCGCCAACTCAGTGCAGCCTCTCATCCTGCGCTTCCCCTTTCATCGCGCTCACGTTGTTCTTCTTCATAGCTGCCGCTTCCTCCTCTGTTTCTTGTGGAGTCGCTGACATGAGGTGCAGCTAACCCTGGATGCTGACAGCTCCCCTTTTCCTTCCACATGTCGCGTCTTTTGTTTACTTTGAGAAACACACGCGCAACTAAACGCCAAGTGAAATAGACCACGCCACTTTGCTCCTCTGACAGCGCGATCAAACAGACGCAAGAGGAGGGGAGGCAGGGGAAAAAAGGAGGGAGCCAAGGAGAGGAGGATAGAGAGAGAGGAGAGAGAGTGAGAGAGAGATAGCGACGGTGTGAAGGTGCGTTTTGATGTTTGGCATCCACGAGAGCATCCAGAGGAGTGGGAGTAGTATGAAAGAAGAGCCCATGGTGGCCGGGATGAACGCGGTTCGGACATGGATGCAGGGCGCCGGAGTGCTGGACGCCAACACAGCCGCCCAGAGGTGAGCCCGAGGCGGCCTTGGCGCTGCGCTGACACCGGGGCGTGGAGACCGCGGGGAGAGCGCGTTAAGATCCGCCGAGTTAAAAGACGGAGCGGCTGTATCACTTGGGGCAGCACGCGTTCCCAGAGGACGTAGTTGTTGGATAACCACTGTTCCTGCTGGCTTTAGAAGTTTTTAGTTTCTAAGTCCCACATGATTAAATGCTGCATGTGGCTCAAAGTGCTTGAACGCATTTGAGGACGGAAAGCAGAGGTTGAAAAAAGTACTTTTAGACTCGCAGGGTTTGGGCTGAGATTAACTTTGGTGTGAGTGATTTTCTGCCCACTTCGGTGGTTGTTTCTCTTTCTTGGTTGTGATCAAGCTGAGCAGGGACTGCGTGCACACAGCCTTTCTTTCCAGCTTGAATTTACTCGGCTTGGGTTTCTTTAAAAATTAATACAATTGTTTGTAATAAATGAAGTTGCTCAAGTTTAAAATAGAAACAGCACACTTTTATCGACAGCAGCCCCGCCATCATGAAAGCAATTTGTCCCTCCAAATTATGCTTGTAATATAAATTAGTATATTTTTCAGGCCTGTAGCTCAATATTTTTCACTTATTTGGTTCATTATTGCTGATTCAACTGTAAAGGGCGCGTGTGCGCGTTAGAAAGAGCTTGTAATTAAATTATATGGAGGTACGAATTTTCGAATGGACAGCTCGTGCTTTTAAAGCAGATCTGTCTTTTGCTGCATTTGTGTTGAATGAATTTGTTTTAATTGCCGCTGTTGTGGATGGTGCTGGGTTGTGCTTGTGTCCGCAGCGGAGTGGGTCTTGCTCGGGCACACTTCGAGAAGCAGCCGCCCTCCAACCTTCGCAAGTCCAACTTCTTCCACTTCGTGCTGGCTTTGTACGACAGACAGGGTCAGCCGGTGGAAATAGAGAGAACCACCTTCGTTGACTTTGTAGAGAAGGAAAAGGTGAGTTTGCACATGTCACAAAAATCAAATATTTTCACCTTTTAGTCCATAATAAAATCTTTAAAATAAGCGCAATGTTTCGGTTTCAGCGGGCTGAACAAGGGCCTTTTCAGGCAAAGTGATAAATTACCAGACGTGTGTTAACAAAGTGGCCAGACGCACACAGCAGGGTTCATGAGTCCTGAAGGCTTCCCCGATGTGATTTTAAGATGCGGTTTCCTGAAAGACTTACACGCTTCTGATTATTTTAGCTTTTCTTTACAATTGCAAAACCTTCGAAATCAATTTGAGACGAATTTACTTAAAGGAGTAAAATCACGTGCGTGGACACTTTTTGTGCTCAGCTTGTAATATCAGATCAGGCTTTTCAGACACTTCACGTGTTCTCTCTTTTCTGCAGGTGTTGCCATTTTTTAACGAGCATCACTATCTGTTTGATACGTCGATTAAATGTAATATTAATCTGTTTGCAAGTGGCGTTCAAAGTGTTTTGCATTAAATGTTTGTTTTATTCATCAGGATTTAGTATCCGCTTGTTTATCATTATTATTAGATTCAAATGTCCTTGTGCTGTTGGTCAGTGTTGATAAAACATTTTAATATTATGCTGTAATTTATTGGATATAGAAATTCTTATTATTTGTTAAATGTCCATAAACATTTTCCATTTCCAGCACAGGTTAATAAACTTGTGAATATACCTATTTGTAAAAAAGGTAATAAGTTTAGTTTACAGAATATATTTAGACAAATGACACAAAGGGAAGCTGCTACAAACAACCTTTTGTCTTTCTCTCGTGTGGATGAGAGAAACGAGGTGATTTAAACACAGTTAGAGAGACGTAACATGGTGACAATCTAAAAATATCAAGTTGTGGACGCGCAGTAAAAGTCCCAGGAGGAGATGGTTTGCTTGCTCTGACCGACTCTGTTTGGTTTAATTTTCATAGGAAACGACGGGGGAAAAGACCAACAATGGGATCCATTATAGACTTCAGCTCCTCTACAGTAACGGTGAGTTTAGTTTCCATAATTTTTATGGAGCAATAACAAAAGCAGCGAGGGAATGATACGTTAAACCAAAGAGTGGAAACTGAGGAAACAAAAGCTCTTTTCATTTTGGAGTGTTTTGTTAAATTGATTTATTTTTTGGTCTTCCGGTGTTTTAATCTGATTAGTAAAATGCTTTAAATGTTGTTATTTATGCATTATTACCACGACATCATAATTATTAAAATTAGAATAATAATAATAATTATTATTATTGTGCTTGCTGCTGCTATCTTCTCCAGTCAAATTTGGCAGCAGTTAACAAAAGCAAAGCAGCAAAATGTAATGTTTCCCACCCTCCCTTTTAACATTTATTTTTTAGTCTCTGTGCCTGGACTGAATAATTTAATTATATTGATTATAATTCAGAAAAACCTGCTGTGTGCGTTTTCACAATTAAGCCCTTAATAAATGTGTTTTGAGATAAAAATCAACAAGGGGAAAGAGAAGTAAATTAAAATTTCAAGTTCCAAGCAAACTGACAGCATGCAACAAATACTGAGAGTCAGTGGTAACAGTTTGGACGTAGAGCCTCACAGGGAGGGTCAGAATGAATAAAACGTGTGATCTGGAATATCGGCCATAATGCGGAAAGCTTTGCCGCAGATGTGATTTGAATCGTGCTACATTTTGACTCTGTGTCTCTGCAGGCATCAGGACAGAGCAGGACTTGTATGTTCGTCTCATCGACTCAATGACTAAACAGGTAAGAGATTTGCATTAAACTACAGCTCCAAAAAATTAAACTGCATCAGTTCAGGTGGTTGTGTTGGTCTAAATGTTGCCCCCACCTACAGCTGCCCCCCTCCTCCTCCTCCTCCTG
>JBBMOE010000010.1:4417957-4430929 GCA_037975065.1 Chaetodon trifasciatus | reverse complement strand
CCCCCCACCCCCACCCAACTGCATGCCTGTGTCTGAGACCCTCAACTTCAGCACAGCACAGCCGGCTTGATAAACGACCTGTCTTACCTGTGGAATACATTTACAGAGGCCCAGAAAAGTAGAGGACATGTGTCCTCATACTCTGCCTCTGCACAGCAGTCTGTAAGTGGGGATGGTGTGTGTTTTTATAACCATCAGGCTGTACATATATACAGTATGTGTGTGAGGCCGGGTGATTGTACGCACACAGTGTGCGAATATCCCGGTGAGGTGCCGAGGCTGTTGTGTGTTAGTGTTTGAG
Organism: Chaetodon trifasciatus; assembly: GCA_037975065.1. Taxonomy (NCBI): domain Eukaryota; kingdom Metazoa; phylum Chordata; class Actinopteri; order Chaetodontiformes; family Chaetodontidae; genus Chaetodon; species Chaetodon trifasciatus. The sequence goes on along the minus strand of JBBMOE010000010.1, from coordinate 4,430,628 downwards.
AGAGACAGTGATGCATGCCAGCTCACTTTTTGAGGACCTTGACCCTCATTTCCTCAATGTGAAACAGAACAAACTCTCCCTGAGTGTGTTATGGCCAATTCAATCACACAAAGAAATACAGAGCATCACATGTGGGCTGGCACACACTGAGGGAATTCTTCGTTTGGACGAATTAGACAATGAAGAAAATAAGCCGCTTCAACACTGTTTTGATATCAGGTCTTTTGTTTTGCCAATTCTGCCTCTAGTGCCATTAGGCTTGAAGAGAGTTTGCCTTAGAATGAAAGGAGTAGGAGGAGATGTTGTTTGTGCGAGTGCGTGTGTTTTTGCATGTTTATTGGTGTGTGCATGTGTGTGCGCGCGCCTGTGTGTGTGTGTGTGTGTGTGTGTGTGTGTGTGTGTGTGTGTGTGCAGGGTGATCACAGCCCTGGAGAGCATGTTGAGTGGGGTTGGAGGGGTAACCAGACTAGATTTTTGGACGCTGTGCTGTATGGACCAGATGGTGCACTATACTCCAGTCTGGCAGTCCAACTGCTCACTGTACACAGCATATAAACATACGTGCACGCACAAACACATATGCACACACGGGAGCGCACACACACACACACACACACACACACAAATGCTTTCTCTCTTACTGTCTCTGTCAGAACAGAGCGTTCCTGTTCAGGAGGACTGGATTCCCACGATACACACATTTGCCAGATAGACAACACTACTCCCAGATGAAAGACAAACACACTTTTCTGTTTTTTATTTGCCCCTGCAGCGTGGCTCACTTTTTTTCTTTCAGCATGCCACATTTAAAAAAAAATAGAAAAAAGAAATCACAGTTGTTTAAAATTTCTGTGATTTTTTGTCTTCCATCCTTCAGGCAATTGTCTATGAGGGCCAGGATAAAAACCCAGAGATGTGTCGGGTCCTGTTGACCCACGAGATCATGTGCAGGTAAGACAAAATACACCCAGCAACATCTGCAGGTTGTTGGTCCGGCCAATGTTTCATACTTTGACTCAAGATGAGTGTTTTTCTCACATTGGAGGTGCCTTTGTTGGCGTAAAGGGGAAGCAAAGACGTGAAGAGCTCTGCAAAATTACAATAGGAATCTTAGCATTTTCCTCAAAGTGGGTTGGGGAGATGGGCCCTGGCCTATTTCTGTTGATAGGGATGTGTGTGTATGTTTCTGTGTATATGTGTGTGTGTGTGTGTGTGTGTGTGTGTGTGTGCGCATCCCTCTCATGTTCAGCTAATTAGGACAAGGAAAAGCTCATTACTCAAACCCATCCTCCTTAGTCTGTGTAATACATGCAGTTTGCTGTGTCCTGACAATGAGGTATGTGCAGAGGGGGACAGACTCGAATTACCCATAATATACACACATTCACACAAACACACACACACACACAGTCACATATACTAAAGCAAGTGCAGATCTCACAGGGCCATCACTCCATTTACAATCAATAAAAGCATCATTCAGCATGTGATTGTCCCTCGCAAGCATTTAGAAATACATGTCGAGTTACGTGTAGAAAAGTGACTGGTGGCGAAGTGTAGCTACTTCCTGGTTATCACACAAGGCAATTTAGACCACTTGTTTTCATATGCTGCAGGAAACGGTCGAGATCAGAAATCTGATCTGGCTCTCCAAGCCTCCTGTCCTGAGGGACTCAAGAAAGTAGGGGGGAGGGTCAATCTCTCTCCCCTTCTCTCACTCTCTTTTGTGTCTTTCTCCATCTCCTCCTTCTCTCACACACATGTACGGTAGATGCACACATGCAGTCAGACTCAGGTACACACAGACAAGCATACTGTACGCACAGATGAGCAGACAGAGAAGAAAAGGTAGATGGGATGATACTTTTGGGGGGGACTGGGGGAGCGGGACGGGAGGTTGTTTGACGGCACACGACACACTGTTACATTGTAGTGCAGTCAAATGATTCAGAAAGGACTCGTCACATCAGTATGCAACCCCCTTCTACCCAGCATGCACTACTCCCCGGGTCCAGTGGGACCACTCTGTGACCCACTTCTGAGAGAGAGAAAGAGCGAGAGAGAGAGGCGGGATAGAGGGAGGGGACGAGCACCGAGGAAAAATAGAGAACATAAGATGTCTGGTTGTGTGATGTCTGACAGAAATGGAGCTAACCTGAGCCCTGGAGGCTAATTCAAGTTTGTATCCAGCCCCATTCAAGCTCACTGCTTTTGCGCTTCTCCTCCAAACTTTTCCTAAAACCACCCTGCTGATCCCACCTACTGTAGCACTAGAGCCCCAGTCTTACCTCGAGAAGCCCAACAGAAATCCAATCCACGCTGTTTCTTAAACTCCACCAGAGTCCCACGCCCTTTTACTCTTTTCTCTTTCCTGTAGCGCTCATCTGACTTCCTCTCCCTCTGTGTGCTGTACCTTATCTTGCTTTTTCTGTTGTTCACATGTCTGTGACTAACTCCCCTTTGTTTCTGCACCCCCCCTTTCCCCACAACCTCCTCTTCTCTCACCTCCCTGCAGTCGATGCTGCGATAAGAAGAGTTGTGGCAACAGGAACGAGACCCCGTCAGACCCTGTCATCATCGACAGGTAAGCAAACTTTACCCTTTAACCTCAGCCGACATGATGCTGCAGTTGTAGCAAACACAGACACAGCATGTGAGACGGCGTGCAGGACGCACAGGCCGCGAATGCTGCAGGAATACATTATAGACGCAGAAATCATCACAAAATTTAGAAGTAAGCTGATGAAAGCTGTTATTGACATTTGATTCGGCTGAGAAAATAAAACCTGCAGGTCAAATAAAAGCAGGCCACAGGTTGTTTAAATCTCAGAAACCATAATTGGCTGTGTAAGCAAAATGTGTAAAACAGCAGTAAATAATATTCCAGTGGTATGTGTGTGAAGTGGAGGAGCAATCACAGAGCAGTCGAGCTCTGCTTCAAGTGTGGTCAAACAGTGTTTGTGTGGTTGGGCTGATGACTTAGCTGATGAGCAGTTAGGGTTACAGCTACAGACTGGTGCGTGTGTGCGTGTGTGTGTGTAAATCTCACTCTGGGGCTGAGCGTGGCACTGAAGCTTGTCTGCCACTTTTGACACCCACAGACACTCTCCTGCACGCACATACACTTTTCTTTGAGTGTACACCTTTCTCCTGCCATCATAAACTACCTCTGACCGATGCAGCAGCTCGCACGATTTACGGTCAGTGGGAAAAAAGAAAAAGCCCTGTAGATTTACAGTCCAGCCTGCGCTGTGTGCGTGCATGTGGCGCACATGTGGACGTACAGTGTGAAAGAAACTATTTGTTTACACTGCAAATGTTGGGGCGTGCAGATTTAACACTGCTCAGACCAGAATGTGACTAAAAACTTAGCCGCTGAAGAGATTTCACCCCAAAACATCACCATTTCTGACTGTGTTCTTTGATCTATAACCTGTCCGAGCAACTGCATCACCAGGTAAAAAGAAGTGCATCGTGGGTTATTTAGGCATTACGTCTGATTTGAATTTGTCACATTTGAGTGTATTTCTGTGTGTGTTAATGAGGCAGTGACCTGTGCTATCTGATGAACACAGCTGTCCTGTTCTCGCTGCTGCTCTGTCAAAAGCTACTCTTTACCTGTGTATGTATTTGTGTGTGTATTTGTGTGTGTGAGTTTGTGTCTGTGTGCGCCACCCTCGTTCCGCTCCGGTGAAGCGGAAGGCCTCACCTCAGCGCTCCCTGAGACAGCTGCACCCCACCACGTGGCCTCAGACAACGCGCCTGCCCATCACTCTGTGCAGTATTTCTGATTTTTGTTTTCACGTGTGCGTACTTGTTGGATTTCTCATCGGTGCACTCTGTTGCTGTGTTTTTCGGGTTTTTTTCTCTTTTTTTTAAGGGCGCCATCCTGGCCCACTATGGTTAAACTTCGCCGTCAGTTTGCCGCAGTTTGAGCAGAGCCACCTTGGCAAAACAGGCTGAGCTGTGTTGTGAACAGCTTTCCCACACCGAGCATGTGTTGTGGTCGCTCGCTAGCGGTATTCCCCCGACGCCCAATGGCTCAGGTGTGAGGGCCACATTAACGAACAACAAATTAGAACAGGGGGAGGGAAAACAACAGCAATATCTCCGTTTTCCTCTCCAGCGAACACTCTTTCTGGACAGGAAAATAGGTCAGGTGAGAGGAGAGAGATTGGGGGGGAGGTTGGCTTGTTTTAAAGGGGGAACTGAAGGGGAATAAGGAGAGGAGGGTTTATACGTTTGCTCATTTAGTACCAATATATTCTTGGCAGTTGTAATGATCAGGGATTCATAAACAAACAAACAACTGTGAGGGTGAAACTGACTCAATTACCATGACTTCCCCTCCTTCAAATTCATAAAGAAATACCATCAGCAGCCCCTCTCCACCCTTGAAGTTATTTAGTTCGTTAAATAAGGGCTCGTTAGCCCTCTGCTGTTTCGCAGAGATGATTAGATTTTACAGCCCTAATTAGCTGGGCTAGCTCTAACTCTTCTGGAAGAGTAATGGGTCTGATTGCCTAATTAGCTCTCTCTCGTTAAGATGGGAGAAACAGGCCACTGCAGCAAAACCGCAGGAATGAGAAAAAATAAAGTCAGCTAATGAGAAACTTATTTGATTGTTAGGAGAACAAATCTGGTACAGTGTGGATCGGCAGCGCTCTGGGTACTGTACTCGCTCACCGGGAGAATCTCTCTCGCCTCTCTCTTTATCTCGCCTCCTGTTGAAAAGAGAATTTGCTTGGGCTTTAAAGAATCTACAAGGAGCAATATGATACAGATTTTAATTATGAAGCGTATTAGGCTATGATAGCAAAAAAGCACTTTAACATCTTAGGTTTTTTACTGAAGTCAAACAAAACATCCCCCACAGTCTGTCCTCTTTTCATGCCGTTATGCCATTTAGTTTTACAAGTAACTCTTCTCTGACAGGCTCAGATTGGTTTCAAAGTCCATCTGATCTGCATCAGTCAGTGCCGAAGATGAAGACAACCCATGCTATATTTTATGTATTTAACCTCTGAGGTGGTGAGTTCAGAAATTGAGAGAGACCTTGGCCTGTCGTGTTGTGTCTGTGCTTGACACTGGGCAGGGGAAGCAGCTGAAAGGTGAGAGGCTCCTGTGCGCCTCTCAATGTCTTCCCCAGGGAAACATGTGTGGTCCACTTTAGCCTCTTACAGAGGCAGGATGATATGAGGGGAGCCCTTAACCCCCCCACCTCCACTTCCACCTCTCTCTCCATCACTCCTGGTTAACATGGGGTTAATCATATGCAGCCACTGCTAGTCAGTCCATCGTGTGCCTGAATGGGCCTCAAATCTCAAACACATTTTCCTCTCTCCCATGAACACTCTTGTTATCGCTCTGCTTTTCTTAAATTCATCTCCACACAGAGCTGTTTTTGTCAATTTTCTTGCTGCATCCATATAATTGTGGACTAATCTCTCAACCCTGCTCGCTTTGGGGGTATGACTGTCCCTCCGGCCCCAAGTGTCCTCTCTTGCCTCCTACCACCTGTGTCCCATGGCCCTTTCCTGCCTGTCCAGCTCCCCCAGGCCTGCCGCAGGGTGTCCCCCAGGCAGGGAGAGCCTCTCTGGAGGCGGGAGAGAAACTCTCTGTGACCAGAGATAAGGATCCACTGGATATCCCTGCATATCCCATGATTCCTCTTTCCAGTCACGGTGCAGTGAGGGGCGGGGGGTTGGGTGCGTGTCAAGTTTACATGCATAGACAATGTTATTTCAGGTTTATAGCTGTTTTGGAGTGTGTGCTTGTGTGTTTGCGTTTGCACACACTCCTGCAGCCTGCCGTTGATGTGGCCCATTTCCTTACATGCGCGTCTGTGCTTGTGTATCCGCATTGATGTTGGTTATTTCCCCAGGAGTGTGTGTGTGTGTTGATAGAGGCCATTTCCTGCCGAGTGTGTGTGTGTGTGTTGAGTGAAGAATGTCGGGCAGGAAGTGCTCCTCCCGGGGAGGATGATGTCATGGCCGACAGTTTCCTGTTCTGTTAGCCAGTGAAACGGACTCTCAGCTTCACGGTGGGTAGTTAGCACTTGTGGACCTGGTTTTGATTCACCTCTGGCCTTAGGTCTACACCTGGCTTGGTTTTACACCAGTTAAACTTTGGGGCTAGCAGTGTTTTGAGGACTGCGTTTTCCAAGCTATTGCATTTTGCCTCATAGATTGTTTGTCAGTCTCCCCCTCTTTGTCTCCCTCTCCAGTGTGGAACCCCCTCATTGTTTTGGTTGTTATGTTTGGATGCACTTCCTGGGGTGAGAGGTCATGTGTTGCCTTGGCTGGGCTAACGTGCGCTAGTGAATAATGTATGTCATTGACTTTATGTCAGCCCTGCCAGCCCCCCAAGCCGAGCCCACCCATGTTTAATTCATCCATCTCATTTGTGTGTGTGTGTGTGTGTGTGTGTGTGTGTGTGTGTGTGTGTGTGTGAGTGTGTGTGTGTGTGTGCGTGTGTGTGTGTGTGTGTGTGTGTGTCTGAAATATGTGTGTTTGTGTGTCATTTAGAGGCCCAGTCTGCACCTGTCCAGCCATTAGCCCCCTTCTCATTTGCATTTGATGCTAATGTGGTTTACTGGCAGCGCCTTCCGTCCCCTCAGCTTAGTTTCACTTTCATATCCATGACTATGTGTTAGTGACAAGGTGGAAACACACTTACTGTACAGCTATGCTGCATGGTTCTGACTGTATCTGCTGATGTGCCTGACGTCTGAATGTTATTATTAGTTTTTTTTTTCCATATCCTGGCTCTGTCTTATTTGACACAGGATAATCATTGTTCCCTCTTTTCTACTTTTTTTTCCCATAGTTGTCATCCTATTGTGTGTCTGACCACCTATCGCTAACTTTACATTTCCCTCTAAGACAAAGCGAAGCGAGAAACAGAGTCATGAGACCCCGAGGCCGACAGTATCTCTCTTTTGGTGTTTCTCCTCAGGGGAAAAGAGATCTTCTCAGACTGTGCCTTGATTTTCGGCACAGCCCTTTTCTCTTTAGAAGATTTTTGTTTTTTCTCGTTGATGCGCTGTTTCTTTTGTGCCGTCTTAAGGCGGGGAGCTGTATCAGAAGTTATGGGAGGTTTTGAAAAGGACTGGCCCTGAGCTCGTTGTGGTGTTTGTGCAAGGCTCAGGGGCAAAGAGGCAGAGTTGCTGGCTCATCGATATGCAGGCAGAACTCCCCTCCCTCAGGTGCCGGCTGCCTCGCAAATCTGTCTCACACACACACGCACACACATAAGAACACACACACGCGGACACAAATGCAGCCCTCACCCTCGGATAAACTCATACACAGCACACAAATACATATGCAGACGCACGCATGCGCAGTTTTTAAGAATCCACAGGCGTGCAAAAATGTAACACACACATACATACACACACATTGACCTGCAGCTCTCTGCATCTGTTTGGTTGTGTTCTTTTTTCCCTGCGGTGGTTCCCCCCCCCCCGGGTTGGAGGAAGGCGCAGCCCCAGGGGACGGACGGCTGCGCTGATTGACAGCAGGGAGTTTGGAGGTCGAGGCGCTTCTAAAACAGCGCTGCCTCTCTCCCTCTCATCCAGACCTTTGACACTCTCACCCCCAACTACTGGCTCGCTTTCATTTGTGAACACCTCACGAAAAATTAACACATCGTTCTCAGAGTAAACACGGGTCTGATTTCCATGATATGAAATATCAAATGAAAGCAAGCTGTTTCTGTTTTGTGGTGAGGAAACATTGAGGAACACACTGGAAATAAGTATTTTTAATGCTTAAGTTTGTGTGTGTGTGTGTGTGTTGCATTGTTGTGTTTTAATTCTTTCCCCAATAAACTAAACAGAGCTGCAATCATGCTTTATAGGTAGTTAAGCTAATGCTTCCCAGCTGAATACAGGTAACAAACAGTTTATTAGGGCATATAAACTGTACCTTACAAATGTCGTAACAGTGAAAAGTTCTGGGCTTCATGACACGAGGAGTGTTTTGGCGAGAGCTACTGTAAATAGCGCTGCTGTAGCTCTGTTTTCTCTGCAAACTGCTTTGTCATTACTGCTTGACATTCCCTGCTTGACCTGGCCGCTCTCCTTGGCCGTTCCCTCTGCCTTTGTGTCAGTGTTTGTTCTGTCCCAGAATGAAGGGGTTTGGCCGGCCAGATCTGACCCAAATGAGTAGCGTCCTACTTCTCTGAGAGCTATTTAAGACATTTTTGGTGGACGGAGGAGCAGGACGGAGCGATAGAGATAGAAGGGGATTTAAATAGAATGATGATATATTTACCATATGAAAGGTCTCATGTATGGTGTGTGTGTGTGTGTGTGTGTGTGTGTGTGTGTGTGTGTGTGTGTGTGTGTGTGTGTTACTGCGAGTGAGGAAAGAGTAACGTTTTCCAGGATTCAGTCCGTGGCTGGCCCTAGAAGATGCACTCAATTTGCTTTTCAAATGAGGCGTGAAGAGCGCGAGTGTGCGCCTCTCGGTGTGATGCTATACATTCAGACGTGCATGGCTATGTGTGTGCGGTGGGAGCAAGGCTTTGTTTTCTCAATGCTCTGATGTGTGTGGACAGTCTAGCGCATGGCCCACTAAGTGCTCTCTCACAGCCAATGTGCTACATGGCTGCCTGTGTTGCTCCTCGTAATTGAATAGACACACCAGCTCCTCTCAGTGAAGGATACTCAGGCCTCCTCTCCCGGCAGGCTCAGCCAATGTGTCACTGAGCAGTGCAGCTTCCAGCCGCCCTGATCTCAGCCCTCGCAGATGATTCATTGTTTACTGATTATTTCTGCTAAGTGACAACACAGACTGCAAGCCTCATGCCAGCTCCATATACCCCCCCCCCCCCCAACCTGGCGTCTCATTTCCCATCAGCCTCTTTCCGTCCCATCCCCTCTTCTGATGCTTTACCTCAGCGCTTGTAGCCCAGGATGTGGGTCCAGGTGTCCAGGATGAGTGCTGGCGACCTGCTGTGCCCGAGCAAGACGTATAGTCTGTTGATTGTTTTCCATCAATCTGTCCAGGAAGAATGGATCGCTGGCCAGGCGCTGTGAGCAGCGCTCTCAGTTTCACACGCCACAATGGAAGGAAAACCTGCGCGGCATGGGGGAGACAGGGAGGGAGAGATATGGAGTGTGATAGTGGTGTTGGGACTCTGCAACATAGGAATGATCCTTTTAATATATTGTGATTATTCTATGTGAAATTTTCCCTTTTGCTCTGCAGGATGGTTTTGAATTTTCTTTAAAAACACTAAAAAAAATGCCTATATAGGCTATTTAGTAACCATATCATTATTTCCAAGTTCACCCTTTTCATATCTGCTGTTGTATATGAGTTTTGTGACATTGAGCTTGACTAATTTGAGTTGGAATGTTAAGAGACAAAAGGAAATCTTCAAGGGAGTGTCTCTGCTGTAATTAAACGTAAAGCAGCAACGTCAACATGCAGACAATTATGGTCAACAGCATTGTTCGATCAAAGGGATGATATATTCTTACGTTCCTAATATATTCTTTTTGCATTGCATTAATCATCAACAAATGAGACCCAAGCACATGTCACTGTTCCACTTCAAAAAGCCGAGCCGAATTTAAAGGCCTTTGTTTGTGTTTATGTAACTGATGAGGGGAGACAAAGTAAGGCGTAGGCAATCGACTGAGACACTTTGTTGTTTTACACCGCGTCGCCCCCTTTGTGTGTGCGCTGCTCACGTTGTTTGTTTGTTTACTGAGTGGCTTGACCTCGCTGGGAGGAATGTTGACTCACTTCCTTTTCTTCTGCGTCTCCTTCTGTGTTTGCCGCTCTGATTTTTCTCCATCCATGTGTCTCTCTTCTTCATCTCTCTTTTCTCTCCCTATCTGCCCCTCTGTCTATGTGTCTTCTTCTTTGGTCCTCCCACTCAAAACTCCAGATTTAACTCTGAAGGTTTTTTGGTTAATCACACTTGGAATCTTCCCCGCGTTTGAACGCTCTTTCCTCGGCAGCGCGTTCTTCCTCGATCTCAGCGTGCGGCGCGGGAGACAGTCACGCTAATTATCCCGGTTATTGGCTTCTCCAGCGCAGAGGCTGTGATTTACATGAGGTGACATTCAGTTCAAACGTGCAGACCTTCGCAACCTTTTTCTGGAAAACAATTAACAGCCCCGCTTTCTCCTCTGCCTCCCTCCTGTACCCTCTTTTTCTCTGGCTTCACCACTCCCTCTCTCTCTTCCTCTGGCTATTGTCTTCACACAAACACAGAAGATTTACTGCCAAAAGAGTGAGGGGCGTACAAAGAGGTGAAATTGTTGGTGTTTTTGTCTGTAGCGAGTGATTGCTTGCTTGTTAATTGACTGTTATTCTTGGTGGTAGATATTCAGAGGCGAGTTTGGAGGGAAGCTGACATGGCAAAGGGATTAACTTTGCTTTTACACGATTGTCGTGGATGGTAGTCTTTAAATTGTGTCACATTTGTACAATAAAAGAACCCAACTTATACAGATCCTCTATGCTTCTACCACTGACCCTAGAAAATTCAAGAAGCACACTATTACACACTTGAAACAGCGCGTATGGACAGACATATAGCCCACACACGCACGTTCAAACACAAAGACAAACTTACAAGCGTGGCGTTAATGAAGCGCGTCTCTCTTCTGTCATGACGCCCGTGTTAGCATGACAAGATGTTTACACACACAATCACGGCCGCGCCTCTGATGTGGGCTGGGATGAAAGAGAGATGAGAGGAGAGGAAGAAGAGGAGGCAGAGACGTGACGGTGAGCGCCGGGTACGGACCGCTTTTCTCTGTTTGACAGGAGGACAGTTGTAACAGTACCCCACTGAGAGCCCAGAGAGAGGCGGAGAGAGATAGACAGACAGCAGAGAGGGAGAAAGATGTACCTGGAGGGAAACGTTCTGAAAAGGAAAGACGTTTTTTTTTTTTTTTGTTTTTTTTTCTGAACTCAAGCACATTCTCCAATCCAGAGGAAAACAATTAGATCCACCCGCTTCCCCTTGTCCCGCAGTGTAGATTACAAATGAGCAAACCTGGCATTTATCACATCACTACAAACATTTATTAAAGCCGGTTCCCCTCTAAAGCTGCAGAGATAACAGTGGGTAATTGCAGAGACTGGCTCTATTAGTTAAGTATGCCTAATGTCACTGCCTCAGAGCATTAATGGACGCCGTAGTATTATGTTCCTGCGCTCATTACCACCCCACTCCCCTTCAAACAGATACACGCACACACATATTCACACACCCTCTCCCCCTCCATTGACCCTGCAGCAGGAGTCTGTGCCACTCTAATGAGAAATGGAAAACACTGCTCCGCAAGCTCCAAGACACACACACATATGCGGATGCGCACACACACACTCGGCGGGAGCCATTACAAGGGGACAGAGGGGTACAACAGTATAATCACACACGCCCAGGGAAACAATTGTGCCGTTATCAGAGTGATCACATTATAAAAGTTTAATAAACACCAAACGGCCTAATGGTGAATTAGCCTGCATCTGCCCTGTGTTGTGCCAGGCTATAATTAGTGATTTAACAGAGACAAACAAATGTTTTTAGCCAAAGCTTTTCATAGTCAACAGATTCTCAGTTGGACATAAATTATTTGCCATGTCCAGAATTAAAAGAAAATGCGTGGCTGGGTTGACTCGTGACGTTTTCCTTTAGTGATCTTGACTCCGGGACACCAGAAGTCACACACAGACAGTCACACAAACACAGAACCACTGAGAGCAGAGCTTGGCTCTAGCCCCAGTCTGGTTTTCTAAGTGGCACTTGAGATGTGTATGGAGAGAGGCGGATGGGTGCTTGAGATTGTTGAGGAGGAGGAGAGAGCGAAGGAGGGAGGGAGGTTGGAAAGACGAAAAGAAACAGGAAGAGATGGAGCTGAATGACGTGGAATAAGTTAGTCAAGAGGAGGGGAAAAAAGGACTCTCCTCCTCCTCTCATGGGCAAAACAAGCAGTTGTATGTCTATTTTGATACTGTGTGTGTATGCATGCGTGTGTGTGTGCATTTTCATGTGTGCGTATGTGGGAATTGACGTTAAATCGATGACAATTTATAATTTACAATCACAAGGACCTATCACTTTTTATAGGGCCTCCATCCCCGCTCATCAATATTACATCAGGACCCAGACTCTCAGTGTGAGGGAGCAGGAGGGTGAGAAAATGGCTGAGAAGAGAATATGGCTTTGGTCCAGTGTGTGCGTGCGTGTGTGGGTGTTTGCGTGTCCGTGTGTGTGTGTGCAGGGGGAGGTGTGGGCAGTGGGGGGGAGGGCATCTGCTGAGGTTGTAGAAAACATCGCTTCCAGCATACACAAATGTGCAAACGCATACCCTACCTTGCATGTGTGTATGTGTGTGTCTGCATCTGTCCAACTGCTTGTGTGTGTGTGTGTGTGTGTGCGTGTGTGTGTGTGTGTGTGTGTGTGTGTGTGTGTGTGTGTGTGTGTGTGTGTGTGTGTGTGTATGTATGCATGCATGTGTGTTTGCTTGCCAGTTGAGTGACAGTTTGGTATTGATCTGTGGGAGGCCCCGGTGTCATTAGACCCAGTATGGACCAGCAGGCACACGTGGAGGTCAGGGCACGGAGTTTGTATGTGTGTGTGTGTGTGTGTGTGTGTGTGTGTGTGTGTGTGTGTGTGTGTGTGTGTGTGTGTGTGTG
>JBBMOE010000010.1:4383509-4412982 GCA_037975065.1 Chaetodon trifasciatus | reverse complement strand
GCTTATGACTAAAGGTGCGTTTGAGGAATCTCACCGCTAGGTGAACCTGCTAAGATAAGATGAAACACAGACACGGGGCATCTTTCTATCATATTCTGTCTCTCTGGTGGTCTGTTTCTCTCTTTTATCCCCCGCCCAGCCCTCTTACAATCTCTATTCAGAATAGTAAGAGCAAAATAGGGGAAAAAAGTGTTGGCGAGCATTGTCTTCCTCTCCATATACAAGCTTGACGATATAGCCTCTCCCTCTCCATAAAATTGTATACCATACACTCCATGAACTACTGCTTACCGCCTGGCTGTGTGTAGAAGATACTGAATCAGGCTCAGCCAACGCCTCATGTTGCCTCTCCAAGAGAGGGAGAGAGCGAAGAAGATAATGAGAAAAACTGAGGAGGAGAGACAAAGAAGAGAAAAGGGGGACAGTGTTTTGCAGAGAGACTGGCCGTCGTTCATCAGTCTGCAAGCAGCATGGTGTCCTCCATCTCACTCTCCCTGGTTATTTTTGCCAAAGTGCCGCTTCTTTGATCAAACCAACATCACAGAGAGGAAGACGGCCAGGCAGACATTGAGAGGGGGTTAATATTGGAACACAATTGACGGCTTGTCACTTTTAGCTTCGAGGCACCAACATTGCAGAGTAGTTAGCTGGGTGCCAGAGAGGAAGATTGAGGGGGGTAACGCACACATAACACACACACACACACACACACATACCTCTGAGAGCTTTTTGAGTGCTAAATAAATAACAAGCGACGATGTAAATTGGTGTTTTCCTGGAGTGTGTGGCTGCTTCTGGGATGTATTTTTCATGTCAAGACATTTTAGAGTGGTTTAGGAGTGCAGGATGTGCGGATAATGAATTTAACCCCAGGACCCCAAACTGTGCGCTAACACAGGGTTTTGCTCTCTTACACACACACACACATGGGGGAATGGAGTCAAATATTCACCTGACCACAGGTGCATCACAGTGTTAGTGTAAGGCACATTCAGGCTGACTCCCGCCCCCCCATCACCCTCTCTACACTATTGTTCTCCACTCACCAGGGCCTGGGGAGGTGCCAGGGGTGACATCAGCCTATAACCATACACTAGTGGGACACAGTGGGAGAGGAAAGCTCATTGTTGGCTGACTGATCTCCAGTCTCACGCTGACAAGCCTCCCATGTTCGCTAGATTTTTTTTTGTTTTGTTTTGTTTTTTTTTTTTTGTGTTCACTGCTGGTAAACACTTGCCTCTCAAAACAGGCAGCTACTACCTCTGTCACACTGAGGGTGTCAACACAACGCTCGCCCGCACTGTACTCCACATCACACTGAGCTGTACGACGCACAGACACACGGGCAGAGATGTATGTACGAGCTAAATGGATGTACTCAAAGGCAGCTTAAATGCATACAAGAGCTGTTAAAGCGGTGTTTACGGGAGGCATTTGCATAGCGTTCATGGCACTTTCTGCCTCCTGTCTCCTTCCCATACACACACACTCATAAGCTGCACTTTTCCCCCTTGAATACTCTCAACAGGCCTTCCTGACTAAAGAAACAAAATGAAAGAATGTTGATTGAGGCAAAACAAGGAAGGTTGTTTTTTTTCATATTTCCTGTTTCAATAATTAATATGCATGAGTTTTATGGCCGCTTAAGATGCGATCAATTATTCATTAACAGCATGTTAATTGCATCCACAGTCGTGAATATTTAACCAAACACTAAATCAATGGGGTCGAATGAGCAGCAATATGGACATTTTATAAGCTTTGCCAAAATTAGGTTAGGCTTTAATGAAAGCGGCAGAGAACAGACTGAAAAGGGACAAATGTGAAGAAAGAGCTACCTTCATGAACGGATGCAAGCTTGTGTTTAAGAAGCAGACGATATGAATAAATGCAAGGTTGTTGACTCGCAATAGTATAGCCAGTGGCTCTTAGCCTTTTCTTCTGCTTTGTCTCTTTATTCTCATCCCCTCCTTTTTTAAATGGAGAGGATGTAATCTCTTCATCTCTGCCCACTGTAGCCAGCCTTTTTTGCTCTCAAAGACTCCAGACTCCTTTGTCCTGGATCTTTGTGTACTTGTGTGTCTGTGCAGCTCTTGTTTGTGTATGTGTGTGTGTGGTTGTGTGTGTGTCACAGTGGTGTCTGGACGTTGACATTTCTCTGCTTGGATAACCATCGCGCCCTCTGTCCCTCTGTCCCTCCAGCCATGACGCAGGGTAATGTCACCTGTCAGTCTCAAACTCCTGCTTACAACCGCTGTCCCCCTTAACTCCCACACCACCCACATGGAGCACCACCGCCGCCACCACCAGTCCGCCACCCTCTCACCCCGACCCTAACTGCTCCTCCTCTGGACCTCACCTGGGAGACAAAGCCCTCTCCATCTCCCTCTTCTCGCTCCTTTTGTCTTCCTCTCCACTACTTTATATGACTCCATATCCTCCTGCTCTTTCGCTGCCTTATATCCAAATGGCAGCCAAACCCTTCCCCCCTCCCGTTTGCCCCCTGTACACCAGAATATGGAACAGGAATACAGCACATGTAGTGAATGGGAAAGTCAGGGGTGGAAAGTTGACTTTTTGTCTGGACCCCGGTGCGTTCTGGGCCTGTTTTCAATCACTCTCCCAGCACAGGCGGGGTGGAGGTTTATGCGTTATATGGGAATGTAATTGACTATAACTGCCCTCTTAACATTAACCAGGTGTACTAGCTGAGTGTGTGAGATTAGGCCCCGGGTCTTGGCCGTTATGGTGTGTGAGGATTGTCTATGCGTGTGTGTGCTGTTGTTGATGTATTTATACCCTGCCCCTGTGAGGTGCTGCCCATTAGCACCACATTTAAATCTGCCATTTTTTCCTGTGTGTTTCTGTGCACATGTGTGTTTATGTGTGCGCAGACTCCTACTACTTGTGCCTTTGTGTAGGTTTCATCATGCATCTGCCTCACTGTGCATATAAGAATGAAAGGGAAAGTAGAAAAGAGGCAGGATACAGATCCAGCCTGCTTCAAGGGGGGGCCTGACTTTACAAGGACAAAGTCAAAATGGCCCCATTCACAAGGCTGACACACTGTGATTTGTATGTATAGTGCTGTGCAGCCTGCAGGGCACAAGCCCAGGGGCTATCACTGACACCCAGACCAGTGCACGAGCAGGGGGAGGTGGTAGAGGCAAGCAAGGAGTGTGTGCGCGTGTGTAGAGGGAGAGGGTTGTGTGTGTGGTGAAAGAGGAACATCAACAGGCTGTCAATCAAGCTCTGGCCACAGCCTGTCACTCCTCGATAGAGCTCGTCCGGGGGAGAATGGGAGTCCCTGGGACCCTGAGAAGAGAAAGGAGGAGGAGATGCAGGAGGGGAGGTGGAGGGAGCAGGGAGGAGATGACTGTCTGTCTCGGTGACTCGGGCTTGATTTGATATTTGATACTGAGCATGTGGCATTTGAATGCAAATCTATTTTGATTGTCCCACCGTCTGATAGGGTTAAGAGGAATCTATAGGGGATATGCATGTATGCATGTGTATCAGAGGGAGCTGCTTTGGAGACACACACATACAAAATGATACAGAGAATTATTCAGATGTGTGATATTACTCGCCAATTCACTTGCATTAGTTTTTTTTGTCTCCAATAAAAAAAAGACTATGGGTCCGAGCTTGCAAAAATGAATGATTCTTGTCCCCTTGTTTTTAAAGTAGCTCTACTTATGTGAAAAAAACTTGGCAGCATATGCACATATACACCCTGTGCATTACTGTGTGTTTATGTGTGCATTTGAAAATGTGAGCATGTGCAGGATAATTATTTTCTCTGCGTGCATGTGGAGGATTGTGTTTAAAAGCAAGCATGCCAAGTAGGTAGACAGACAGACAGACCGATAGACAGGCAGATAAAGCCGGTATTACTGCAGTATGGAAATGCGAGGCTCAGTTCCCTCCCAATTAGAGCAGTGACTTCTGAAATGCCATAATACCCATTAATTAGCAGGCTGCTATTTTCTCAGTGATATGGCTAATTAGTCTGCGAGGCTCTACACTATCTGGACCATTATTATTGGGTTGAAGCCATGCAAACACACTCACATACACACACTCGCATTGCAAACACCAGCGTGCGCACGTTCATATACATACAGTACAAGGGGAAGAGATACACATGCAGCGCACATTGCAACAATTTCCCACAGTTGAGTGACCCTAATTTAAGTGACACCATTATACGCTTCAGTGGCTGCACAGCACAGCATGAGAGAGTTAATGGTGAAGAAGGGGATGTTGCTGAGCAGTTACAGACTGGCCACCCTCTTCTTTAACTGTATGGCCCTCATAACATGTTATTATACACTGATAAAACCCAGCAAACAGCAGCACTGCCCGTCCCCCTGTGAGAAACAACAAGGAAATGTTTCAACCCCCTGTAATGACTTGGCATGTGTGTGTGCGCAGCGCTCTCTCTCTCTCTGCCTCGACAGTCCATCAGTGTCTCCCACCGGACAGACAGGCCACTGACACAGCACCATGAGGCCGGGAAACCTTTTCAATCACTCCCTCACTTTTCCCTCTGTGTCAGGTGGCAGAAAGGCATGATTGATCTGTTGTTTCTCCACGGTGGTAAAGGAGTGGAAAGAAGTTGTGTTGGTTAAAAAAAAGGTCTGGCATGTGTGACAACCACTTTCATAAGTTTATTAATCATCTTCATCAATAATGCAGCTCTGGCCCTGCTGTTGGTTGTCATGCAGCTTCTGTGTGTGCGTGTGTTTTGCATGCATGCGTGCGAGTGTGTGTTCACACTCCTCGCAGCCCGATGAACTTCATAAGTGTCCCATCACCACTTTAATCAAATTACTTATGAACCAAAATTGACAGTTTTCATTAATTATAAAGGATTATTCTAATTGCGATTCAAATTTATTCATTTAGAACAGACGGCATTCAGTAATGTTTCAGGAAATTTGCATATTAAATGGAGAGGGTAGGCCATTAGCTATGCTAATGTATGCATGATTCCTTATTTTGTGATTGGTGGGCCATATGTAGCAGGCTGGGGGTGTGCAGGTGAGGAATCTAGAAGGAGCTGTAATATGTTTGATAAACACAGAGGGATGCTAAGGCCAAAACACACATGTCCACACACACAGACACACACATGCATTGTAGGAAGCCATACGTCTGTGTTCAGTATCAATCTTCCTCTTTCTCCCCCCGTCACACACACTCTGTCTGTCTCGGTTTCTCCCACTCGCTGCTTCCATATTCCTCCCTCAAGACCCATTGGAGGGAACAACTTTTCACCCGAGAACAAACGCAGCACACTAATTAAGTTTCTGATTTCTGATCCTGCTGCATTTAGAAACATAACCTTGAGCCTGTGTACAGTCACAGTCATAGTTATGATTTAATATGGTGCTTAAATGGAACAAAAAGAAAGAACTTTTGCAAGCGGCACATTCATCCCCACAATGTATGGGGCTGGTCCTGGGCTGACACAATGCTCTTTATCAAGCTATATATAGTCGATGCATTATGCATTAAGTTTAACATGTGCTTAAATCAACACTATTCAATATGAATACATCAGTCTAAAACTAAGGTAGAGAGAACAGTTAGGGTAAATGACTGCACGGGGAGGCACACAGGCCGGGCATAAGCACGCAGTCACACACACACGCGGTCACACACACCCTTCGGCTGTGCGGCAGCATCTACCCAGGCTGATGACAGGGCCATTATTCACTGGTCAGTCCCACGAGGACAGGGTTTGGGCTGGACAGGGTAGCACAGCGTCCCAGCATGGCAGGACAGCGCCGAGGTGAGAGGGACCTGGACCCTTCATTACTCCCGTGGTCTGGTCTCTCTCTCTCTCTCTCTCTCTCTCTCTCTCTCTCTCTCTCTCTCTTTGTCTCTGTCTCCATCAGATTAATGGGCCAGGCCCCGACAGAGGAAGTGTTTCAATCAGCACCGCCTGCCAAGCTTGTCCATCACCCAGACAGCCTCTTATTCATCATGGCTTTGATACACACACACACACACACACACACACACACACACACATGCACAGATGTTTATTTGGTTGCATTTTTCCCCCTGGTGCTCTGGTGTAAAGCCAGGCCACAGGTAGTGATACTATCAGGCTACAAGTTGTTGATCCCAGCACTACTTTCTCCTGCGCTGTTCCCATGCAAGAGAGATCTCATTTCCTGTCTTCCAATGCTGCCTGCACAATCTCTCAGTTGAATTTTGAATGATCCTTTTCGGATGAAATGGATGAAACACAATTGGATAAGTGTCTCTGGGACTTCTGTCCCCAAGCTGGGACCGGAGCTCCAGCTCCGGGGGAAACGAAGAACGATCTCTCCCAAGTGGGGCCTCTCCCTGAGCGGCAAAGGCACAGCGTGGATCCTCCCTGACCCACCGCCTCCCTCCTCCAGGGTCCATTTGTTCTGAGAAATATTTAACAACGGGGCAAATTCAGCTGACATGACATGCACACACATCGAGCAGATACAGACGAAGAGGAGGATGGGACGATGCACAGAGCGAGCTTGAAATGAATTTTTCAGCGCAGTGAGATGTTCTATTTGAATAAATCATGACACTTAAGATAGACATGAGGGCAATATAGAGGTGCTTGCTGCTACTTTGAGGAGTAGCACTCCAAAGGAATGGAGCGAAGTGAGCGCGTGCGTGCGTGTGTGCAATGGTCTCACTTTGTGTGTCTATCCCTGTGTTTCTGTGTGTTCAATATGTGTTTTTGCATGTTTTCTTTTATGTTTTGTCTCTTTTAGATGAATATCCATCTGTCTAGTATTAGTATGGCATGTAGAACTGGATGTTTCTCTCCCAGTAAACTGGGCCACTGCAGCCTGTTACAGCCTGGTGTCCGAGGCCCAGGGCCAGGCCCAGAGACAGACCTGGTTCTGGATTATTAATGTCCCCCCCCTGTGGAGCCAGGCCCCCTCCCCCACCCAGTGCCCCCCTACACCCCTGGGGTCAGCCTGCATGGCTCCTGGTGCAAGGCCCCCTTCATAAATCTCCCTAAATTAGTGTGCATATGTGTGCATGTGTGTGTGTGTGCCTTATATACTGCAGGCAGGGAGACAGGTCACCACGAAAACAAGCCAGTCAGGCACTTGGTTGAAGTGTCAGTGATGCATGGCGGAACGCACGAAAGAAGGAGTTGCAGAAAAAAGAAAGAATACGAGAAATGAAACACAAGGGGAGGAAAAGAAAATACACAAAGCAGGAGCTGAGGAGGATGTTTGGTTCTCTGAGAGCGCCAGACTTCAATTTTACTCAAGTCGCCTCTCTGTCACTCCTTTTTTTTTCCGCTGTAACGTTATATTTGCTTACAAATATTTACACTTAATTTGAACTTGCCTCTGACTCCATTAGGATTGATTTCCTGAACATATCTTAATGCTTAATTGCTGGAGTGCAAGAGCTTCCATTCCTCTACCTGCTTAGATTAGTTCAACATGTCCCACGGTGGTGACAGGCATGGGGAAGTGCTGTTGTGTCACTTAGTTAACCCCCGAGACAAATGGCTCCCCTCCGGAGCACAGTGAATTACACACCTCATGAAGCATATTAGGAGCCAGACACAGTGCTTTTCTTCTGGAGATGATCTGTATGGCAGAAATGGATGGAGTGAGAGGGAGAGGACTGAGTTATGGCGTCACCCACAGCCATTTTTACAGCGCATCAGCATCACAACACAACAGAGAGAGCAGGGAGAGGAGGGGCGAAGACTGAAGAAATGAGGCACAAAGATGTACAGCTCGATGTGGAACAAAAGGCTGAAAAGATGAATAAACTTGAACTACTGAGGAAGATAAAACCACACAGTTCTTAAGTTATCCATGTTAAATTTGACAAGGAAAACAACTCTTTACCTCATTTGTTGCTAATGTAGGAAAATTATTAGAAAATCTAACAGAATTGTCCCTCGGAGGCTTCCTTGCTGTTAGCTAATCGCTTAGACAATCTTTATCACCATAGTAATAATATTTAGATGCTACAGGGATTACTTAAAAGTTGTGTTATAATTGCTTTCCTTGTTTTGTTTTTTATGGGCAGAGGGTGATTTTGTGTTTAATTGCTCCAAAGTGACAAATAATGCCCGTTATGATATGATGAAAGTGTGAGATCATTAAATTACAACGGCGACCGGCTGCATGTGTTTATTCGTTCGTTTTTGCTGTTACAAATTTATGCCATGAGGCTTCAAGAGGCCAAGCAGTTATTTACACAAATTCACTTCCACCGCCATTCCTGGATTTGGGGGTAATTACGTGAGAGCAAAATGGTTTTATTTCATTTAATCCGGCCGCTGCAGCAATTTGCACTGGTAATATTTGTAGCGGTGGAGTCTGCACAGTAAAACAGCTTGAAACCAGCGAGAGTCTCAAATACAAACAAGGTAGAGGGAGCAATAATCAAAACAAGAATATTTGCAGGAGACAATATTATCTATAGACCAACTGAAAACGTATGTTTTGAGATGAGATGCGGTTTAGGTTTTCTCAGCATTTTCTGTGAGAATTTGAGACATCGTGTGCAGGGCCAGAGCTGGGATATTCGATATCCCGAGCCCACTGTGCCCATATCAACTTTTTCTAGCTATTGTTTCTGTTTTATCATTTAATTGTTATTCAGTGTTCTCTACATTTCATCTAACATTGCTAACATGTAAAGACTAAAAAAAGGTCTAAAAACACACCAGAATCAGCCTTAATGAACAGCATGCAGAATTGTTGTCATTGTTAAACATATACAATTGCTCCTCAGGTTATTATAATCACCAGTTTTCAAGATAATATACCGATCTTACCCCTGTGTCCTCATTGGTAGCTACAACAATGATCGTACGTGTATTGAGTGAACTGCTGAGAAGTAGAAATAGTTAGCTAATAATAATGGTTGAGTTAGCTTAAAGCAATGGGAGATGAAAATTTGAAATTGTATGTAAAAACAAGTATTAACATCCACATTAAAATCAATTTAAATGAACACATTTGAAACATGGTCATTGATTGCTTGAGCTCAACGGAGAGGAGTGTGAGGGTAGGTATGAAGTCAAACAGGGCAACAGTTATGAAGCAATAAATGATCTTTTTCATTGATTAAAAAGGAGGAAAACATGATAATAGAGAGCTTAAGAGATCAAATGAGAGAGTTATAGGCTATCATCAGCTATCTGTCCATATTTACTGGTCAGCTGTCAATCAGATTATCCATAAATCCTTATGGTAATCTCTTTGCTATTGCATATCAACACGCTCTTTATCCCCCCACCCCCCCTCCACCTCCCCACGCCCACCCTCTGTTGATCCATGTAAATGTGTGCAGCGGTGATTCCAGTCCCCCGGCTCCCGGGGAGATGAGATAGAGCACCGAGGAATCAACATGCTACAGTTTTGTAATGTTTCCGTGCGGCTGACTCCAGACACCTTAAGTCATGTAAATAATGAATCAGATGATCCACGCGTGCAGGAGATCGAGGGGACACGCTGACATATGGCAAAGCGAATGAGGCATGCTGACTCTCTGACTTACTGTCTTCATCTCTTTTTCGCACTCAGTATCTCAGCACAGGCTCACTTTTTCCTTTTCCTCCTCCTCCTCCTCTTCTTCATCCACCTCCTGTCTTCAGTCCCTACTCTAATATTTAACCTCCTGATCCTCTGATGACCCTAACTTTCCCGTGTCCACTTATCCATCATCCGTCCATCATGAACACCTCAGAGGAGGAGGAGGAGGAGGAGGAGGAGGAGGAGGAGGAGGACACATTGGGGAAAGAGCGCAGTCAATGAATTAAACAGGAGGTGCAGTGAAGAAGGTGGAGTATGTTGGACAAGTGGATGTAGTCCCCAGCTGTCTGTGAGGCTGCTCTCTGACCTCGAGGAGATAAGAAAGTTGGGAGACCCTCAGCCTTTGTGGTCCAACAGCCACTGTAAAAAAAAATTAAAAAAAACCCACCTCTCTGCTTCATGAATTATTGAGATATTGGCCTACAGCCTCTAAAATATACAGGAGGGTGGTCTGTCTCTCCTTTCGGATTTCACATACTCTCTACCACGTCCCTCTGTCTATCTTTCTGTCATTTTCTCCTCCGACTTTCTGCTTCCCCCTCTCTCCCTCTTTCCTTTCCCCCTTCTCATTCAGATTTAGCCTCTTGCGCCAGTGAGATCGTAAATAAGAAGACAAACAAAGCAGAAGAAAAAAAGAGGAGCAGCAGAGAGAGACAGTTTGTTATTCAGATCATATGAGGCTTTTTCTTCTTTACTCGAAGAAGACCGTCTACCACTAACCAGCTGTCATGAATTTAAAAGTTGTCAGGGATAAATTCACGAGTTCTTGTGTTACATCAGATGCTTGTAATGTGCACAGCAGTATGCTGGCCCTTGAAATGAGACAGAACTCTGGTCTGTCCATTTATCTTCTTTGCTTTCTTGTTTTCTTTTTTTTTTTTTTGAAATGAAACGATTGTCCAAGGCACGCTGCTGCTTACTGGGTTTCTGTTGACATGTCTCTGTATGTGTGTGTGTATGATGCGTTTTCTCGCGCATGATTATATCTAAGGCAGTTGGCTCCAAACGCGCTGCCCAGTGCAGAATCGTAGCCATAACAAATGAACGGAGGGTAAAAAATAAGACATATGAAAGAAAAGCTGAGCAAAGGAGTGATTCTCTCTCTGGCTGGTGGAGATCTGTATTGTAAGCAGTTTCAGCTGTCAGCACTTCTTTGAGCTACCTCAAAGGGAGGAGGAGGAGGAGGGGAGGGCGGGATGTTGTAGTTTTATTTTCCCCCTTTTGAGGGTTCCTGTTTATTTGTACACGGCGCTGTTTATTTTCGCGGTTCATTTGATATCGGGTTTTTTTTTTTCTCAGAGAGACAGACAATGCAGAAGGGAGAGTGGAAGAGATCTACAGTACTGTAGTTTCAGTTAAAGAAGAAGTTGTCAGGCTGCAAGCCTTGGGGTGGGGCTAGGGAATAAATTGTCAACCGTCCCCTTTCTGCTTTTCAGGCCTTCGGTGCCCCCCACCCCCACACTCCCCCCTTTACTCCTTCGACCCTCCCTCCCTCCCTCCCTCCCTCATTAAGTATTGATGTGGGTAGCCATACTTGCCATCTCAGCCTATTAATAATGCATGGCAGGTGCTGTTGATGTGGTCTCTCACACTGAGATTGAGAGAGGCAGGAATGGCAACACTGTGCTGCATAGTAGCTACAGCACAACCTCCGTCACACGGCTCTGCAGCTGGGGGGGGGTCTGCGCCTGCCCTGGTGAGTTTATGGCAAGCTGTGACAGCAGCTTGGAGATGGATATACAAGGTAGCATCTTACACAATATCCCGGAGCTGTTTTTACATAGGAAACTGCCTTTGTCATAAACAACTGATGGATGAGGGTGGGATAGTGTATGAGCCTTGTCTGCCACTGCCGTTTTATTTGTTTTATTTGTATTTGGTGTTTTNATGTCACCCCCACACTCCCCCCTTTACTCCTTCGACCCTCCCTCCCTCCCTCCCTCCCTCATTAAGTATTGATGTGGGTAGCCATACTTGCCATCTCAGCCTATTAATAATGCATGGCAGGTGCTGTTGATGTGGTCTCTCACACTGAGATTGAGAGAGGCAGGAATGGCAACACTGTGCTGCATAGTAGCTACAGCACAACCTCCGTCACACGGCTCTGCAGCTGGGGGGGGGGGCTGCGCCTGCCCTGGTGAGTTTATGGCAAGCTGTGACAGCAGCTTGGAGATGGATATACAAGGTAGCATCTTACACAATATCCCGGAGCTGTTTTTACATAGGAAACTGCCTTTGTCATAAACAACTGATGGATGAGGGTGGGATAGTGTATGAGCCTTGTCTGCCACTGCCGTTTTATTTGTTTTATTTGTATTTGGTGTTTTGTTGAAGTAGCTCATGCTGTACTTTCAATGGCAGACAGCTGCTCTTTCACAAGCTCATTTGTTTCTGTCTTTCTCTCTTTATCTGTATATACAGGTTCTTCCTCAAGTTCTTCCTGAAGTGTAACCAGAACTGCCTGAAGAATGCAGGGAACCCTCGAGACATGAGGCGTTTTCAGGTGAGGTGCAGCTGTCTGCATTCATACAGTGTGTCATGTATAGTCAACAAGGACCACACTTCTAGGAACTGTCTTTCAGAATGTTTTTTCAAGGCACCAGACATGGCAGCAGCATCCTGGGGTTGAAGAGAAGCAAAGCATTTACAGGGTCTCTCTCATATAAATGCACTCTGTGCTGTCCCAAGGATAAATCCAGAGAGAAAAGAGAGCACAGTGTGCACCAACATTACAAAAAGACAAAGAAAATTCACATAAAATAATCAAATAAACATTCTTTCTGTCAGTGTTTGCAACAACAAATTCTATTGTATCTGCAATTGTAAAGAAACAAAGCATTCACAAGGGCTCCCTTGCATAAATGTTCTCTGTTATTCTGCAACACCATGAGCTGCACTTACAAAATGCCCCTTCGAGTCAAAATGGTCCCAACAATGTACTGTGTTGCAAGCTATGCAGCAGCCTTGCAATAAGCATGCCTCCATGCATTTCTAATTAGCAGACGTATACATAAAAATGAATTACACTTTCACTGCAGATGTATTCACTTTACACTTATTTAAAGCCAAGTTTATTGATTTTGTGTGTAAAAATGGGTCCAATAGCAACAGGAAATATGAAAGGGAATGCTTGTAGTGATGACCCACAGAAAATGATCACCAACCCTGCAGTTCACTTCAGCTCGTAGATATTTTTAGTATCTTTCAGCTCATTGTTTTGATTTTCTGGCCCACAGCTTTACTATTTTGGTTCACTCTCACTACGGCTCTACACTACACTAGTCATTTATGGCTGCAGCAGACAGCTGTTTCAGTGAAAAGGCTCTAAAAAGCCAACTGTACACTACTTGCACCTCAGCAAACAGCCAAAGTTAGTGACTCGCTGGTGAACATAGTGGAGCATTTAGCGGCTAAAGAGTATTTCCTTCCTGTTCCCCTGATATCCAAAAATCTGTTATTGCAGGTGCAAAATGACCAGTGTCACATATGTAGCAAAAACACAGAAAGTAGACTGAGTTACCTTCCCAGGGAAAAGTCCAGAACGAACAGTAAATCTAGCCCAAATTCAACACACACACAGGAAAATAAACTAAAAATAAGTGCTTCACTTCCTGGGTACTAATGCCACTTTAATGCACATTTACTCCCTTAAAACTATATTACCAAATCTTTGGTTTTAGGAAAAATATGAAATATGGCATTGGAGGTGTTAATGTGTGCTCCATTCAAAGTAAAAGTCTGCACTGGATCCATGCAAGGTTTTACAGTAATTTACAAAGCCCTGTTCGCAACAACATACACACTACTGCATATCTAATTTATAGGTGTCTTTGTCAGAGTGAGGCTCATTGTAGTTCCATGTGGTTTCATGGTTTCTCAGGTGGTTGTGTCGACTACAGTGAGCGTGGAGGGTCACGTCCTGGCCGTCTCCGACAACATGTTTGTGCACAACAACTCCAAACACGGGCGCCGAGCTCGAAGACTGGACCCCTCGGAAGGAACACCGTCCTACCTGGAACACGGTATTAAAAGCAGGAACAAAACACCCAGGCTCTCTCCCCGACTTTCTTTGTCTTCCTCACTTTCTCTCTGTCTGTTCAACTCCCCTCCCCTCCCTCCCCCCCTTCCCTCCCTGTCTGGCTCTGCACTCAACCCCTCCTCTGTCTCCGCTCTATCCCTCTCAAACCTGCTCTCTTGCCTTCTTTCTTATCTCTCTGCCGCTTCCTCCCAGATTCTCACTTTCCTCTCTTGTAGGGTTTCTAAGTCAAGCTAAGAGAGGAGAGAGTGGTAGCTAGTGAGTCTCTTGTCTCTCCCTGGTGGCTTGCTCCCCTCAGGTCTCTGCCTCTGGGCCTTCTACTCTGCCTTGCATAAGCACTATGTGTCTTATGAGGTCTGTTCTGCTTAAAGCCAACACTGGCTTTATTTCCTCGGAGACCTGCTTTTATCCTCCAGCCCTCCATCACTCCCCATCCCTCAGGTTTTCAAACACACCCATACACACACAAGCCCCTGCGCACACATAGACACCCCCGCATGCACAGTCAGACCCAAACCTTTAATACTTCATAATGACATGTGCGCATGATTTAGGAGCCCGTACTGATTCCCAAGTCCCTAATCCAGTTATTTTCTCATTTCGATTTCCCAGACATTGAATAAGAGAAACATATTTTTTTTCTTTGAGGAAAGTCAACCTCAGGGATGATAATGACAAAAAACTAAGAAGGGATTTACATGATGGCCTACAGTAGATTGCATTAAGATTGAATGTTGTGGTTAAGTCTTTCTAATGACTATTCTCCAGAGGTAAGGTGGACCACTTGTCCATGCGACTGGTCTCACAAATGATTAGAAAAGTTCACAAAGACGAGACATATTGGAGACGTCAGCGAGACTTGGATCTTACATGGAAAGAAGAGTACGCACAGGACGCTAACAGATGTTCCATGTGTCAGAGAGATTTGTTTGGGAATTTCCTCTTCTCTGATTTTCTATTCTCCTGATGCCTGGGGTTGGAAGGAGAAACAGCAGAAGTGAAAGAACAAGACAGAGGGGGAAAGGGAGAGACGCAGACATGATGAGAGGAAGGGGTAAAAGTGGGTGATCGTATAAAGAGAAGACAAAATGATAACAAAGACGACAGAGGTTTCTTTTTTGTTTCCAGTGTGTGTTGAGTTTGTGCGCAGGATACACAACTTTGGGGGCCCATTTCAGGCGGTAATAGATGAGCAGCACATAGAGTTGAACAGATGGCACGGAGGAACACCCCAAAGTATAATCCTATCACATGGATTCACGTTCCACCATCTGGTTAATCCACACACACACACACACACAAGCACACACTTCCACACATGCACATGGAGCGCACATAATATCAGCGACTGTGAAAAAGAGGCATCTTAGGCCATGATTACGGCCACAGATTGCTGCTTGGTGAACGCTGATCTCTGCAGGCGTATCAGGGGGCTAAATATCATTCCAGCTTGTTGGGGAGGATCAGCAGAACAGGGAGTCAGGCAAAGAGCAAAGGCTAGGCTTCAGGGAAAAAAGTCAGCCTAGTCTAAAGTGGATTATGCCGCTTTACAGAATTACAGCATGTCTGACAAGCCGCATATCTGTTAAGGAGAGGAGATTTAGCTTGTATAAACATGTATTTTCCCAATGCTGTTCTTTTCTTCAATCACATCCAGTAATCTCCAAGTCCATAATACCAAGAGATAGGGTCAAAAAGCACACTGAATACCACATATTGAAAATGTGGTTTATTGTTGTTATTCCATGTACTTTGTCTGATAACACATGAAGAATATGCTTTAAGAGAAAACACTGAAAGCTCACAAAACGCATTACAAACATCCAAGCAGGAGCTGAAATGACCCTGTGTGGTCATGCGCTCGGTGGCCAGGCGCTGAGATAGTTTCATGGATATATACCAAGCAGACAGCTGAGCAAGAGCTAAGTGTTTGCTTAATGAAGGCGGCGTATTCAGAGGACAGAGCTACTGTTGGCTCTGCTCTGCTCCCCGGTCGTGTGGCCTTTGATCAGACACTCAGCACACCTGACATTTACACGCCTGCACGCTTTGCCACGTGTCATAAAACAAGCGCACCGCTGCTGCCCTCACACACAGGGCAGGGGTGATGTTTAATAACGGGGTGCGTATAATCACTCTGATTAGTATTCCTTGCTCGCCCCTGACCCCTGGGAGAGAGGAGAGAGGTGATGTGTGTGAATGTGTGTGTGTGTGCGCAAGAGAGAGAGAGAAAGAGATGGGAAGAACTGTACAAGGTGCCAATAGCAAGGACCTTTATGGGCTGTCATTAGGTTAGTTAGCATCTAAGCTATTTTGTCTATGAATTTTGCAGCAACCCCCAGCATCAAAGCCATCAGCCCCAGCGAAGGCTGGACCACAGGTGGCGCTACCGTCATCATCATTGGGGACAACTTCTTTGACGGCCTGCAGGTCATCTTCGGAACCATGCTGGTCTGGAGTGAGGTGAGTCACGATCTGGTCTCCTGAAAGAACAAGAGTGTGTGCAGATGTGTGCATTCTGACAACTAAATATTTAGCAGCAGCTTCTATAAACCAGTGGTTCCCAGGTTCCTAATTTCGGCCCATTTAAAACCAGTCTGTTTGGGACCCCGTTCACAGGTTTCAGCCTTAGTGTTGGCTTGAGTTCTAAGTAGTTTAACCAAATACTGTTTTTAAAATGAAAGAAAAGTCAGAATATATAAATAAATATGTGTGTGTGTGTGTGTGTGTGTGTGTGTGTGTGTGTGTGTACCAGATTTTCAGAAATACATTTTTTCCTTCCTTTAATCATCTTGTGTTTGTCTGTTGTAAACAAGCTAAATCAAAGAATCAATCAATTAAGAGATTAGTTGATGCGTCATCATTTTTTATGACTGATTTTTAATTTCAATTCATTTCAAGTAAAAACATTCAAACATTAGCTGGATATTTCTCTTTTCTGTGTTTGACATCAAATTAAATTGAATCCATTTGAGATTTTCTACTCATTCAGACAAACTACAGGTGTGACCAAGGTCTCTGCAAACTTGCTTTGTCATTATTGTCATTTTATAGACTAAAAAAGTAATCAATTATCTGAAAAATGAATAAAAAGATTAGTTAATAATGATAATGATAATTAATTGCAGCACTACTATACACCCACATCAAAAATATTTTACTATCTGAACAGCCTGCTTTCTCATTTCTCTCCGTAGCATATTTTTGCATATCTCCTTTCAGCTGCCTTCCTGTCTTTTATTATGTTCGTATCTGCCTTCTTGGAATATGTGCACACCGTACAGTATGAATCTCTTTGTAAGGAGCATCTGCCACATGACTAAAATGTAAATGTAGTCTATGTGTGAAATTGAAGGTCAGTGAGCGCTGCAGCTAAACAGCTTTCTCTTTAGTAAAGGAATAATTCTATAAAAAGCTCTTATATTATCTCACTGCGAGGTGAGTGGGGCCAGACAATGGTACAATAAAAGCGTAGCTAAGTGAGCAATGAAAGGGACAGTTAGAACAACACACACACACACACACACACACACACACACACACACACGCACGCACGCACGCACGCACACACAGACACAAGGCACTGGCAGCAGCACTGATAGCTTTTGAGCGCTGCTAGCTTTGAGTGCTAGTTCACTATAGCGTGCAGGAAACGAGCACTCTGTGAGGTCTCATCTGCGTTTTGTCTTGTTACCGTTTTCCTTCAAAGACCCTTCAGCATACACACACACAGACGTACATGGCGAGCAGGCTCATCAACCACACTAAGTGGGCCTGTTTAAGACACAGTGGTGCTTTAATGTGGCTAACGGCAGCTAGACATCCTCAGCTGACAGACACAGAGACGGGGGCAGCACAGATGAGCATATTATATGTTTACTTATACTGTGTAATAGACGTATGCAGAGGAAGGTGGTGTTTTATTCATAAACAGATAACTGCTTTTGAACCCCTCTTACAGAGCTCATGTCAGCACTGATAACCATCCTAAGCCGCACAGTGACATTGCCTCAGGCTACGAGGCCACCTGAGGGCTTTAGCGCTAACACATCATTTTCAGGCTGATTATACAAAGAAAGTCAAAAGCTGCAAAGGAAAAGGTCTGAGGCGAACCGAGAATAGTCCCCTGAGCACGTGTTTGGATGTGAGTTTCATTGCATTAATCTTTTTGCCCTCTCTGGCTCTCCATAGCTGATCACCCCCCATGCCATTCGTGTGCAAACTCCACCCAGACACATCCCGGGGGTGGTGGAGGTCACGCTGTCCTACAAATCCAAACAGTTCTGCAAAGGCACACCTGGACGCTTCATCTACACAGGTACTACCTACGCATTAACACTTACTAATAACACTGAGGAGCTAATCAAGCACCAGCCTGCCTATCTGCTGGATTTTCTCATGCAATTTTCTCCCAGATACTCTCATTTTCTTCAAACAGCAAGTTGCCTTTAGAGTCATGTAAGAAAAAAAAGCTAGAATTACATTTAAAAAAAAAAACATAGTGACTTTAGGTTTCATTAGGACTGTGTGTTTAATACCTGCTAGAAGCAAGCAGGTGCAGTTTGCAAGCTCTACACTGTTTCTGGAGGAAAATGTGCATGCTAAACAATTTAAAAATTCAATAACAGGACTCAGTTATTCAGTGAAAAAAGGCCTCTGATCAGAGGAGGAAAAGTGTTTGCCCTCTTCTATGAAGCAGGTGAAGGTCAGGGGGAGGTTTAACCTTTTGATTAGTGGGATTATTGAGATTTAACCCTGTCGAAGGCGTGATTCACAAAGGAGGAGGTTCAGGAGGAGTGTGTTTTTTGACAGTGAGTGCAGAGGCATGAATAGCGTGTGTGTTACATCAGAGCGTATCGGTGCAGAGTTATAGCCATGCAGCGAATAGAGCAGCAGAGAGAGTGAATGTGAAGCAGTGATTAACCAATGCGAGGCCACAGGTCCCCTGGGAGATTGTGAATCACATAAATCTGTCTGTAATCTCAACCACTGATAGATTTAGGCTGTAAGCCGTGGCTGGAATTGCCAACATTTGACAAAATCACAATCAAGAGAAAGCGTGTGCGTCACGTCACCACCGTGCGTTTTCTGCATCTTGTGCGTGTCCTAATTACTGTACATGGACAGAATCCATGTCCATGGGTCATAATTATGATTCTGTGTTTGTGTACTTACAGCAAAGGCTGCGATAGGCTGCCTGTGTTTGTTTATACGTATGTGTGAATGTACTCCAAGCACACACATGCACATTGACAAGTAACTGCATTACTAAGACAGAGGGCAGATGGGTGAGCAGCCTTTGCCATGCCAGAGCTGTCCAACAGCCCGCACTCTGCCAAACCCATAGAACTGTGTGTATATAAGTGTGTGTAGGTGTGTGTGCAGCCTTTTAATGTGCCAGACATGTGGGAACCGTATGCATAAACACCCTATCTCTTCCCAGCCCTCCACTCTTTCCCCTTGTCACATTCACTTATTCAAAACTTGCTTCTTTGGATGAATTCATCCTCTCTCTCCTTTCTCTCTCTGCCTCTTGGCTTCTATGGAGGCACATAGAAGAATCTCAACAGGTGAGAAGTAGCAAGAGGTCATCCGCTGGGAGCTGAACACACACACACTGTGCTGCTGCTTGCCAAGCGCTGGCACCTTCACGGTGACACAGTCAACCGTGGCGAGGCATAGATCCCAGCTCTACTCTTCACACACTTCACTTCAGCCACTGCTCTCCACCCTCAGCGGGTATTTGTAACTCTCCCATAGCTCCTTTATCAACCCCCTTTTTTTATCATTTTACATTATCCTAGCGAGGAAGAACCTGCTAACATTTGGCATCGTGAATGAGAGGCAGAGAACAACAAGAGCATGGGCAGAGTATTTGGAGCAAAAAAGCAATTGATGAGAGTGGAGAGTGAGATGAGAAAGGGAAGAGTGGCGGAGGATGGGAGAGAGGGATGGAGGATTACCATGGGCCATGTTGCCCTCCTGGGTCTGTTTGGCACCAGTTTGAGCCCAGTTGCCAGTGGGTACTAATCATGGAGGATTGGCAGCACTGCGTGGCAGCTGGCAGCTCGCGCATACACAAACACACACACACACACACACACACACACACACACACACACACACACACACACATCAACTCAGCACCGCACTCGCAGACATGCATATACTCATATATTACTTGTGCACGCACGATCACACACACATGCGCTCACTGAATTACATTGGGGACAGCTGGCATTGCTAATCAACTTCAGCTGAGGAGAGGAAAGCGAGCAGCTCACAGACCTAATTAAGTCACCACATACCCAATACTGCTGCTACTGCTACTTTGCAAACATACCCAACGCGCGCACACACACACACACACACTCACACACATCCATAGGTTTACTCCCCCAACGTCCTCTGTGTGATCACTGATACGCCACAACCGCCCATCGCTGAATGGAAAGATTTCAGCTGTAGTTCAGGACAGCGGAGACAGGCAGGGGACTTTTGGTGCAGAGGAGATTCAGAGAGAAGCTATTACAGTAATGTGTCCTCTGTCGTCTCTGAGGACTCCTCTGCCATTAGACTTCAGAAAGCTCCAATTAGACTCATCAAAGGCAATTAAGCTCTCCACTGATAAGAATAAAAGAATGTTTTTTTTTTCCATTCTCTGCTCTTCCTCTGTCTTTTCATCCCCTTATCCCCCTTCTGTTCCTCTCTCTGCCCTCTGCCTTACCCACCTCTGGGCCTGAGAGCTCTCCCTAATCTCTCTCCCTCCCTCTCATTATCAGGTCATTGCCCCCACCCCCCACCCCTGTACAAATGCATCTCCATGTTTGGTTGTGTATCACCTTTTACTGGATTGCTGTCTTTGTAACATTCATCAGAGAAGCTCTCCCTTTTCTTTTCTCCATGCAATATAGAGTGATAATGCTCTCTGCCACTTGGGCCCGTGTGTGTGTGCTTGTGTGTATGTGTTTGTGTGTGTGACACAGGGATGCTGGTCATAGATTGGGGGAGTTGATGAATCACCCTTGTCGTTCAAAAGGCAATCCCTCCCTCCTCAGTATGCAGCCTTGTCTGCTTAGTGCTTCCGCTACAGCTTCTGCTGATATTAAAAGGCTCTGCTGGCTCACATTAAGGCCGGCACCATGCGCACCGACACGCATCCGCACACACGCACGCACAAACATTAGGGGTAGTTTTTCAGCGCTGAGTGCAGATTAGGTGTGTGGGAAACATCACTCAGTTGCAGTGAAGAGCAAGGGAAAGACAAAAGTCAAGAACAGAATTTAAACCAGCCGGGATGGTGCTGACATTTCTCTCCATCTCCCTCTGCCTTCCTCTGTGCTCCAAATTAGTTTTAGGGTGGAGGAAAGACTGTCATTTTATACACTACACAGACACTGAAGTGAAACACAGATACCACAGTAAGTGTTGCAAGCATGAACATGCTTTGTTAAGTTTTGATTTATTTTAGCCCTAATTTAGCTATTCACACACACTGAGAAAGATTGTTTTGCTCAGATGGTGCCTGAGTACTTCAGATTAGTAATAAATCAGATTCTGTTTGCGTTGGTATCATGATGTTGATGCAATTTGCCAGAGAATCAGTGAGGAAATCTATTGCCTATTTTTACAGATACAGATATGTTCTGCATTCATATGCACATTTGAGACACCTACACTCATGCATGAGCACATTCACACATCCACGCATCACAGACACACAAATGCAGCATGGAGTCATCTGGCAATAAAAGTGGGGTGCAGCCACGAGCTGGTCAATTACTCGTCTTGCTCCTATTTGTGAATGCTGTCTTTTATTGAGCTTGGGTGGAGGCCTGCTGTTGATTAAAACGGCTGGTCTCCAGCTGGAGACAGGGCCAGCTGAGATAGCTGCACACACTCACACTTACCGCACACAGTCTTAACAGTGAGGAAATTCACACCTCTATTTGAGATTGAGATTAATTTTCTGCACCATGTGGCTTGTCTTCCCTCTTTAGCATGCTCCGTTCTTATTACAGGAGCATCTGGTCCATGATGATGATGTAAATGAATTTCGAACGTAGATTATTTTATACCCTGCTGAAATGAGCGCCGTTCACTGGGGGGATGATTTCTTATGTTTCCTTATATCTTAATTCAAGCGTGCACTTTTCCTCCAGATTTTCAGAATTTGCATTTTCCCAGTGAGGATCCGTGCTGTCAGGTATTGTTAACTGTCGACGTGCACTTTTTGCAACACATAATTAGAGCGTAGGTTGTAGTAGCATCCACACCTCCATTGATTTGTAGAATCTCTTCACGTCCCCCCCCCCACCACCACAATACCATCCTCTCCTCCTCTCTCAGCCTCAGTCTCTCCCTTCCTTTAGGAGCAAAAAGCTCTACTCATCTGTTTTCTGTGTATGAATTTCCAGCCATGCATTAGTCTCCCTGACATGTTCAAGCGATGCTTTATTTAGCTTGTCGGATTCTGCAAATAAACGCAATCTTGGGGTTTATGGAAAAATGGATAAAAATTAGATTGTAAGGTATTGATCTGGATTGTGAGTAGTCAGTGGGGGTGTTTGTGTGTGTGTGTGTGTGTGTGTGTGTGTGTGTGTGTGTGTGTGTGTGTGGTGATGGGGCGGGGGGCAGCTCTCATCTGTGTGGGGAAGGGGGGGGAGAAATGAAGCCGTAATTCAGGGCTATTGAACCCCCTGCCACTGGCGGCATCGATCGCTAGGCAGCGCTTATGAGATCACACCTGAGCACTGGAGACTGCAGAGGGGAGGGAATGAGGGGGAGGGAGTGAGGGATGTAAGGAGGGAGAGGGGAGACGAAGGAGTGGAGCGAGAAAGAGAGAGAAACAGAGGCTTGTGATATGATCAGCTCCTTACCTACTGTCTGCGGGCCTGTTAAGGTGTTAACATCAAGGCTCAGGGCCAATTACCTAACCCTGCAAGTACACTACCCACTCACTGCCCCCCACCGCCCACACACACACACACACACACACACAGTGTTGTGACACAGGAGCAGAAGGAGACACGGCTACTGGACACTTACTGTAGTTTCCCCTCCTCCTCCATCACTCCTCCTCCTCTCTTGTGTTTCCAGGACGACTCTACCGTACTGACCTCTCAATTATCCCTCATCCCCCCACCTACTCCTTGCCACCCAAACATCACCCCCCCCCCATTATTCCTCCCCTAAAGCTCATACCTCCAGCACCCCTCCACCCTAGCCTCTTCTCCTGCCCCCTCACCCCTTCATACACACTCCCCCTGCGGCTCTGTGGGTTATTATAGTGAAATATGAAGCGGTGTGGATTCTAGGCTTCATGAAATTTCCATGAGCATTGATCTGATCTGATGTGGGTGATTGCTAGGTGAATCCCTCCAGTCCAGGGCTGTTGCTCATCTATTCATTTATTTATGGCAGTTATGTTTTACTGGCTTTGATTTGCTCTTCTGGAGAGCGACAGCTAAGGATTATAAATATACCTGTATAGGAGAGTGTGCTTTGAATCCTGGAGTGTACCGACACAACACTCCTCTTTCGAGGCAGGAGAGTTTTTTTTTTCTTCTTCTTCCAGCACTAATTCCTGTTGTGAAATGTGAGATATTGAGCATCGATATAAGAGCATAAAACACCAAGATAATCCCCAAAGAGACACAGTCAGGTAGTTAGTGGTGCGCATTGTCCCCCACATACTCCTCCTCTAGTTTATGGTCCTTGAAAATGAGCAGAGACAATATCACTTCCTCTCTCAATTACCAAAATTGTCTCTTTATTTGTAATAGGGGGTATCTGTATGTCTTGGGGTTTTTATGCTATTGTTCACTCGAGGCTCATTTGGCACATTGTGGAGAACTGATAAAAAATTCATCATAAAAACAAAACCCTTTGAGACGAAAAGAAAGGATGTTGTTGGAACAATCCCGTCCTCAGACTGCAGGCCTAATCCAGGGCAAATCCTCCTTAAGGCTTTAGAGATCAGAGAATAGGGAAGTAATGTCAAATATTTGTCCTCAGAAATAATTCATTGTTTATTTGTTGCATGTGATCATCTCATTGTTTTGGCTTATTTTATCAGTGGACCAGCTGGCCTGTAATGTGTGTCATTCTTCAGAAGTTGAGCCGGCCCCTGGCGTCTTTACTCCTACTTTATTTTCTCTGTACTGTCTTTGCTTCTAGCTATTCACCTTTCCTTTCTTTCACTCTTATGGATTACTGGAACGGTCCACTGGGAGAGCTGTCCAAATACGTTTGTGTTGCCAAAACAGAGCATCACCAATTCTCGCTCTTTGCTCTCTTTTGGTTTGTGTGTCTGAGCGAGCGGCTCTGGAGGAGCCATGGTGAAGTCACTAGAGGTCCAGCAGGACAGCTTGTACTCATAGCCTCTAGGGGCCTTTTTTCTGGGGGCCGCCTAGTCAGCCTGGCTGCTCAGATGTGAGGCGAGCAGGGCATCAGCCCTCAGGAAACGTCCAAGCTGCGACCCACAGGGGAAACAGACGGATGGCACAGACACATACAGGCAATCCTCACGCATAATGGCGCCTTCTCTTTCACTTTTTACACACATATGAGTACAAATACACACACGTTCAAGCCACATACACAGCTCTGTACAGAAGCAGCATCTTATAGGCTGGAGCCCAGAAAAGTAGTCAAGACTGTTATCCATGTATGTGCATTGACTCCCCAGGCAACCCACAAAGAGACACAAGGGGAGGAGGGTAAAAGACAGAGGAGAGAGAGGGAGAGTACATTAGGAATGAATTATGTGGAGAGAGCACTTATCCAACAATCCTCCTCTGAAGTGTTTGTACTATAAGCCTCAGATCTTCATTGTATTTATTCTAATGTTTAAATATTCATGGTAAATCTTCTCATATTCAATTACCGTAGCACGACCACAGCATGCAGAGAGAGTGCTTTCTCCCTGCTGCCTGGATGATCTGACTCTGTGTGTGTGAGTGTTTGTGTGTGTGTGTGTGTGTGTGTGTGTGTGTGTGTGTGTGTTTGCGTGTGCGTGTGAGTGTGTGCGACTGTCACTACGTGTGTGTGTGTTTAGCTTGTTCCCTGGAGCGATCAAGCCTTTGTTATATTGGAACCAGGCTCTGTAATTGCTTATATTAGTCGCTGATCAACGCAAGACCACAAGACACACACACACACACACACACACACACACACACACACACCATGCCTGATTCCTGACAGTCTTTTTATTAACCACCAAAGCAGGCGACAGAGAGAGATTCATTACATCACAGGCAAACAAAGACACACACCAGACTTAATAGAGAACACCCACATTTTCAGCGTGTTGAGTTTAACGTTGAAATATTCATGTAAAACCTTGCTTAATTCAGTCATTTCCACTGTAGGAGAGAATCACTTGTTTCGACTGCTGTATCTCTCAGTTGCCGTTGAACAGTAGGTGTTTTCATTACTGAGAATCAAGCATTACATTTTTTTTTCCGTGTCTCTTTCTGTTTGTGCTTAGCGCTGAACGAGCCAACCATAGATTACGGCTTCCAGAGGTTACAGAAGGTCATCCCCAGACATCCCGGAGACCAAGAGAGATTACCCAAGGTACAGTGCCTCCTCTCCTCTCTTGTGTCTGTGCTCATGCTGGTTACCACATGCAGTTATTTTCTAGGAATTTATCTTGGTAACACTGGTTCAGAGAGGTATTGACAGCTTCTAGAGTTTCATAGCATATATGGATATACATGGCACAAGGGCAGCATGACCTCACATACAGAGGAATGATTATGTGCTGCGGACAGTGGCCTATACATGACACTGTGCAGTATGCACATAAACATTTTATCTTACGTTCATGGTCATTTTCTGCTCAAACAAACACTTTATTTGCATAGCGGACGCACAAGCAACTCTATTCATTTTTCCACTGAGTATAAGGTCATTTAGACTGGCAAAGTTGGAGAGGAAGGGGATGGATGGAGGGAGAGAAAGAGGGAGAGAGGGAGGAAAGGAGGTTGAGGGGAGAGAGGAAGAGAGGCAGAAGCAGGTTAGGTGATCCATCATAGCTGTCCAGTCTTACCTCCTGCTGGGTCAGTGGATCGAAGTCAACCCCGGGTGGACTTTATTACTTCCAGCACACACACACATACAAAAACCGGCACACACACACGCACACATACACACACACAGAAATGCACATACACACTTCTCTGCTCCTGTGCGTGCATACACACACACACACTCAGCAGAGGGAAGTCACCATGAGGCAGAGATGGAGAGCCCAGGTAGATGCAGAAGGAAGATAGAGAAATCACTTGTCCTCGCTGTGTGTCATGTCTGGTGGATACAAGACTTGTCCTGGTGAGTTCTGGTCTTTAGCCCATCAACCCCCTGTATCTCTCTAAATATCTTTGTATCCATCCATCTCTCCTCCTCTTTCCTCTACCTCCCTCACTCCGTGGTGTCTCTTTCTCTTCTAAATGAACAGCGGTAGCTGGCAGGCCCGGTTGTTCATTTCAGCTCTATTGATTTGTGCCTTTATTGAGGTAATAACAGTTTGTTGACCACACTTCTCTCAACTGTTGGCCTCAATCATGAGAAAGAGGGGCAGGAGAGGGGCATGAACCGGCAACTTTTGCGCTACAAATGTCCATTCATGGCTACCTTGGCAACGCCTCTCTGTGGTTGTTCTTCATTCAGTTTTAATCAGGATTAAATTGATTGGGAATATAATGTATTCCATTCTAGTGGCACCTTCTTAATAACCCCCCCCCTCCCCAACACACACACACACACACACACACACACACACACACTGAGCAGTGAACGAGCAGGATATCTGCCAATGCCTGTTCAATCTCTGTATGTTGTGGTAATGATCCAGTGTCCAGCTGAAAACAGCCCCCATACTGTGCTGTGGCGGATAGTCAGGCAGTCAGAGTGAGGAGGGAGTGCTGGGTAGCTCAGGCACAGCCAGACTGCAGGGTGTTTAGCTAAGGCTGTGGTGTAGCTGGGGGTCTGGGGCTGGCTAATGAGTGACCGCCCTGCCAGACAGGGCCAGGCTCTGCTCTGGATCAGGTTCCCCTTCCTGTTGACGTCTCTGTGGGCCTGACTTTACGGGAAGGGACCCTGCGCCCAGGAAATGGTCTCCCCTTACAGCAGCAGAGCTTGGGAGGCAGCACGGCGCTAACCACATTTATCTGTTTATCAGAACGACTCTGGAGCGCTGCCTAATCGCGTTTAGCTACTGGACAGATCCCTTTGCTAACGAGAGACTGATAGGTACAGACAGGGCACAGGACCACGAGAGGGTGATTAATAGAGAGAATGGGAGAGAAGAAAGAGAAGAGAGAGACGAGAGACAGTAGACTGGAGACACAAGTGAGGAGAGAGTGGAGATTAGAGATATAGATGCACAGACAGACAGGAGTACAGGTCTGAAAGAGAAGGAGCTGAAGGGCTATGAGACTCATAGCTGGTGCAGAGGGGGGCAAAAAAAATGTTATAGATGAAGTGACTAAGTTTCCACGTGTCCTCCCTGAACACCATTACACTCCAGCTGCTGATCTGTTTGTGTCCTAATGCCTCACACTTCCCTCATTTCCCCTCCTCTTCCTCCTACCCTCCCTCCCATCATCCATCCATCTACCTATCTAGCAATCCCTGGGAGGCACGGGGAGTCGAGGAAAAGCAGAGAGAAGGAGGCGAGGAGCGGTGCATACATACTAAAGAACCACTTACCTTCCTAGGGCCTCTACATCTCTCAATCACCTCGAGCAGGCCTCCTTTCTGGTCTCCCCTCTTTCCGTCTCTCCCCCACCTCCCCCCCCACCTCCCTCTCTGCCTCCCCCAGATAGTGCTAGTAATGGGAGGTTAACACAGAGGCAGCGCTCCCATTATTGAGTGAATTTAGCACCTTGGACAGCGCTCTACAATCTTTATTGCTTTGCTGACCCTCTCGTCATGTCCTGGGCGTGCTCGACAGCCTCCACATGTGCGTGGCTCCGTGTGCGGTTGCGCCTCTGTGTGTGTGTATATGTGTGTCTCCGTGTGTGTGTGTGATATGAGGTCTGATTGAAAGGCGGTGTGTCACGGAACAGAGAGCACACATGCTCCAGGGCTTGTTCACAGCGAGGGATACACTCAGGAGGGTATAGCGCACAGCGTGTGTGTGCGCAAGTAGAGGAGAAGGAGGGAGAGAAAGAAACGAGGGGAAGGTTGGAGGGGAGGGGGCTGCAATTTTCTGGTTGTCGCGCCTCCAGCATATATCCTGGCCCCGGCACATTAACTTTTAAAAAGGGTTTCGTAGGGCTGTAGGTGTCTACATCACACACACACATATAACGACTGCCTGGAGTCACACACTCATACACTCAGGGAGAGAAAAGAATAGAGACAGAGGAGAGGAGAGAAAGGAGGGTAAGTGGTAGAAAATGAGCACAGAGAAACACTACAGAAGGATAAATGTTTGATGTGGGAAATTCCACTCTGCGGTTTTCACCACATTTATCACACAAAGTGGATGCAGGGCTATTCACTTGGATCATTACCAGGGTTAATACAGGGCAGGAGACGGGTGTG
Organism: Chaetodon trifasciatus; assembly: GCA_037975065.1. NCBI lineage: Eukaryota > Metazoa > Chordata > Actinopteri > Chaetodontiformes > Chaetodontidae > Chaetodon > Chaetodon trifasciatus. The sequence goes on along the minus strand of JBBMOE010000010.1, from coordinate 4,384,806 downwards.
TCCCGGCTGACGAGGGGAGTTGTATAGCCGTCAACCTGATGATATGTTGTGTTAAATGAGATTGATGTGTGCGATCGTGTGCAGTGGATTCATGATCCGGCAGTGACAGTGGGGAGGAGAAGACGTGGAAGATGGCTGACTGATAAAGAGATATAGGCTCATGTTTTATTCACAGATAACAGTATCTTACCTCTGCTCACCCAAACTGCCCAGCTAGTAACAAAGTGCCGGGACAGGCCCATTTCTCTTCCTCTCCCTTCCTCTGTCTGCCTCCTTCCTCTCTTGCGCACTCTGTTCTGCATTCACAGCATAATGCAACGCGTGAAATGTAATAAAAGTGACTGAACTCTTTGAGCCGTCACACTCGTGATCAATCCCCTTCCTCTATCTGTGCTTGATTTTAGGAGGTCATCTTAAAGAGAGCAGCAGACCTGGTAGAGGCTTTGTATGGGATGCCTCACAATAACCAGGTAAACACTCACACAAAAAGCATGCACACTAACATCAATATCTTTCCTCTGATGAAATTATGTTTGTGGTTCGGACCACTGGCAGCATCAAAGGCGGCGTCTCCGCTGGCCCTGCAGCACCCTGCTGTGCTCAGGCAAGATCTGGGACCAGCAAACACACACGTGGGAATAAGTTAGTGCTTTTATCAGCTTGTATGTTGAGGAGGAAAGGAGGAGAAGCACAATGGAAACTAAATGAAGGGAGAGGAGAGGAAAATAGGGAGAGCACAGAAGAAGAAGAAGAAGAAGACGAGGAGGACTAGGAGGCGAAAGAATGGAAACATGAAGCAGGGAGGAAGAGGCAGGCTAAAGATTTGATGAGTCCGTTAATGAGGCTTTCCTCCATTTACTGGAACCAATCCCACCACTCCCAATGGCCACTGATAAAAACCACTCAGCCTACTAGGTTTACATGTGCAATATCTCATAAAGCCTGCATCAAGGGCATGTTTTCTCTTCTTCTGCTCTCTTCTCTCTTGCCTCTCTTGCTGACCGCAGCTCTTTTTTCCTTCCTCATTGTCAGGAGATGATTCTGAAACGAGCAGCGGATATCGCAGAGGCCCTCTACACAACAGTGCCACGAGGGCACAACCAGCTAGCCAGTCTTGGCAGTGGCTCCGTCCATGCTGGCATGATGGCCGTGAACTCCTTTACTGGGTCAGAGGTGGCACAAACAGCCAATCAGGGTGAGCAAACAATTAGAGTCTATAATCATGGGAAATGTAGCGGGGATTTATTTCTTCTTCTTTTTTCTTTTTTGAAAGAAGGAGTAAAGATGAGTGGTGCAA
>JBBMOE010000010.1:4357405-4380527 GCA_037975065.1 Chaetodon trifasciatus | reverse complement strand
AGGAGGAGGAGGAGGAGGAGGAGGAGGAGGAGGGGAGGCGGCAGTAGGAAACATGGAAAACTTGAGAGGAGGAAAGAACGAAGGTAAGAGAGTGAAGAATGGAGAAAAAGGGAGCCATGGATGGAGCACGATGGAGAAATATGAGTGGGTCCTAGGGGTGTGTATATTAGACTGGGGTCGGCCCCTGTCTGACAGAGAGAGATGTGGGTGCAGTCAGTGGTGATTCATCACATGTATCAGGGGAAGGAGCGGAGAGTGGATGGACCAGCCGCTGGATATGTCTCAATACTTCCAATGAGCTTCCTCGCCTCTTCCTCTGTCCTTCATCTTCATCTGGAAACATGTGAAAACAACAGATATCAGCTGCATGACTTCTGCCCTTCTGTTTCCAGCTCAGAACAGATGAGGATGGGGAATTGGTGGTGCCTAATTATCAAGAAGGTGGAGAGGTGCAGCCCTTGTTGCACCAGAGAGCAGAAATTCCTGATGTTCAATTCCAGCTGTTTTTTTTTCCTTTTTTTTCTCTCCAGTGTCAGCGCGTTGGACCTGAGATGTATATTTATAGTCTTCTTTCCATCTTGTCCTCTTTCTGTTCACTGCCCCTGTAAAGCATAAAGGAGAAAAAGGTCCTGTCAGAAATACTGGCTTCATTCTTTATAAATTACAGTAGCGCTGCAGAGGCCTTTTAGTGTTAATTGCCTTATCAATATATCTAATTTTGGAGAGGAGCCAGTGAGGTTAAAGGCCTCTTGTTTCAGTGGTTGGATTGCAGCTAGTCTCTCTCATATCATTCTTCCTCCGCTCTGTTCATTGCTTTCTCGCTCTGCCATATGCTATCTAAGATTTTTCGAAAATTTCTTTTGGCTTTTATTGCAATGTCCATTAGCCGTGCAGGGAAAAGAGTATTTGGCAGCATTGCATGTAGGCTTTCTCGTTTGGTTTTGTCTGCCATCTGCTATACCTCTAACACCTATTCTCTCTCCGTCTCCCTCTCTTTCCCTGTCCATAGGTTTCAGTAGGAGTACAAGCAGTGTGTCCCCTCATGGTTATGTCCCCAGCTCCACTCCCCAGCAGAGTAGCTACAGCTCTGTCTCCACTAGCATGAATGGCTACGCTAACTCTGGCATGGCAACCTTGGGCACCTCGCCCAACTTCCTCAATGGATCCGCGGGCAACTCGCCCTATGCTAGTGAGTAAATACACCATGTCTTAGATCTGAAACCAAGAGGGGATATAAAATCAAGGCACGCAAAGCAAAAAAGATTGACTTGGAGCCTTTTGAAGATAAAAGAATAAGCGTTTGAGAGGAATTGAGAATGGGAGGTGGAAATCAGAAGTGACACACAAGGAGAAAGTTGTGCAGTTCAGCTGGCTCATCTGTTTCTTTAAGAACAGAGCCAAACGCAAATCCCCACTTTATTGGCCATGGGAGCAGATCACCTAGCACCCCCCTCTCCCCGACACACACCCCATCACCTCTGCACGCACACATACACATTCACCCTCTACATTAAAGACCCTTGATTAAATCAATAAACTAATTGCTAGAGAAGCAATTCCATTTCAGCGCTTTGATTCCTGGGTGTTAACAAGTATTTTAACAGGCTCATCGGCCCCACACAGACACTTTCAATCAATGGCCGCTCGGCCTGCCTTTGTAGGTCCAATTTTCATTAATTGATTAGTTAGGCCCCTTCATAAATGGATTATGACTTTATTGCGAGGATTTGTCAGGAAGAGCCATAAAAGCTAAGTGTTGGATAATAACAACAATAAAGGCAGAAGCAGATATCAGAGGGCAGGTGAAATATGACTTGGTTGATTGTAAAATCACTGAGGGGGAAAATGCTCTTAGTGTATTACCAGACAAAAGACAAACCCAGGAGAAGTGGATGGATGGGATGATGTCAGAGGGAAACAGGAATTGTGCTGTGAAGATAACCTTCTGGTCAGTTTTGTCTGTGGCAGTCTTACAATTGTGACAAATAGCAGGTGGCAACTTTTCCAGCAAATACTGATTTATATTAAGCCTTATAATGTCAAGAATCCCAATATTTCACAAAAATATTTCAGATTTAAGGCTTTAAGACCTGACCACACCAGCATTTAAAACAGCAGAATTTCCCTGAGAAATCAATCTGTCTCAGTGGAATCGTGGTGATCAGTGGAGTTGAACTTTTGGGCCATTGACCGATAGCATGCAGCCTTGGCAGTGATGACCTTTAAGGGAAGGGCTAGCCCATAGCTTATGAGCTAAGAGTGACCATAAAGTTTGATCCAGTCTGCCTGTGCAGAGTATAAGCTTCACCACAGCAAAGACACGGTTTACAGACAGCTATGAGACACTTGTCAATGGTAAGTCTTAGAACTGTGTGAACTTATTGTCCCATTAGCGACTCAGCTGATGAGATTTTTTTTTTTTTGCACTAATTTACAATTAGCAAGCTTGCTAGCTCATAGAGCTTTTCCCCCCTCTTCAATTAAACTCTTCATTGAATGAAATGAGTCCTCAGGGCAAAAGGCCAGAGCTAAACAGCTCACTACAAAAAAATACAAAGTTTTGACTGACTAGAGGTAGCATGTTCCCACTGGTTAGCAATTAGCTGGCTGGCTACATTTGCTGGCTAGCCACAGTAGCTCAACAACTAGCCCTACGAATAGCCCCTACATCACCAAGCTTCTACAACCACATATTTAGCAAAGACACAAAGATGAAGGTCACTGTCACCAGGCTTTTAGTCTTAGATAACACTGATCAGAAGGCTGGACGTATGACCAACAACTGATTAAATCATGTGTAAGATGGCAATACAAACACCCAGAAGCAGTGACTACTGTCAGTCTGAGTGTTGGATTTTATTGAAACCACTTTCTCTAGCTGTTAGAAATCTCTTGCATGATTATCTGTGTAATACAGTAACCTGGGAGAGCCTTGATTGTAAGTTGTCCTGAAAACAAATTATGGGAATAGCACCCCGAGTTAGTGAGGAGTTGTTTATCGAGCCATTGCACCCTTTGAGCTACAGGATGAGTCATCAAAACACTGATCAGGGGAAAAAATGCTTTGGGATGTTTTCAGTGTAAGTTTCCAACGAAACACATTTTTATCTTAGCTATGGAATATGTAATTGCCAGGTGATTGCTTAACAACAGCAACAAAAAAAGGCTGAGTCAGTTGATCTGAGTCCATAATGTTATCCCTCCTACCATCATCCATTGACCAGTCCCTTTCTGTTCGTCCCGTCTGCCCGTCCTCTGCCCTCGACCCTCTCTCTAACCTCATCTCCCCACTTTCCGTCTTCATCTTTCCTCTCTGTCATTCTCCCCTGACGTGCTCCCTATGACCCCCTTAACCCCCCTTTTCCTACCCGTCTCTCTTCCTTCAGTCGTCCCGTCAAGCCCCACCATGGCCTCATCGACCAGCCTGCCCTCCAACTGCAGCAGCTCCTCCGGCATCTTCTCCTTCTCTCCAGCCAACATGGTGTCCGCAGCCGTCAAGCAGAAGAGCGCCTTTGCCCCTGTCGTGCGACCCCAGAACTCCCCTCCGCCCACGTGCACCAGCGCTAATGCTAACAGCCTGCAAGGTAAGCTGCTGAACGTGTAGCGTTTATTTGCATGGATAATGAATTTGGAGCTTTTACATTTGGTTATATAGAAAAAGTGTACTTCCACGATAACATGCCTGTCTATACCTCTTCATCAAGTTTTAATCCTGCTCTTCTTCACCTCCTTATAACAATTTCTCACTTTTACTCCCACTTCTTCCTCTGATTTTCCTTTTTTCTTCTTCCTCCTCACTCCCTGTTTTTCCTTTCTATACCCTCCTCGAACCCTTCCACTCTCCTTCCTCGCTGTAGATCAGTCTTTTGTGGACTCTAGCAAGTACTCATCAGCCAATGCTCTGCAGGGCCTGGCCTTCTCCTGAAGTATGTTATGCCTCTCTTTTATTTCTCTTTAGCGGCTTCTTTCCATGCCACACTATCCCACACTGCTCATTTGCACCACCAGCTCATCCTGCCCTACCCTTCCTTCTCTTTTCTGTTTTTATTTGTCACTCTTGACTTGTCAGAGAGACAGCATGCCACGCCATATGTGTTCCATTTCCTGTTTTCACTTCCTGCTTCCTGTCTGCGCTCCAGTGTGTGTCTCTGCAGGGAGGTGGTAGGTGGGGGGGTGTTATGCCACCACGGGTCATTCTGTTCTCCCATTTCCATCGAATGCAGCGCGGGGTCTGTTCGTCTAGGCAGGATGTTGTATGGTGTTGAGATCCTGAGAGAGAGAAATGATGGATGGGAATCTTTATCAGAGCCCCAAGCTAAGCACTTCCTCACTTCCTCTGTCAGCGTTGATGAGCGCTGACCATGATGACCCAAAGGCCATTGGCCACTGTGTGCTGATCACACACACACACACACACACACACACACACACACACACACACACAAATGCAACCAGCCAGAGACACTTAGGAAATAACCAGGGAATTAGTGAATTGAAGAGAGTGGAGAATCAATGGGCAGCCAATATGTTATATGAAAAATTCCTCCCTGTGATGGCTTCTGTGTAAAAAGAGGGGGAAGGGAAAGGGGTGAGGGGGGGTGTGGGAGTGAGGAGGTTAACATGTGGGAGTTAGTGGAAGGCAGTGTATGATATAAGAAGGTAAAAATGTGAATAAAACTCCCAATGAATGGCTCATGGGTTCCATTTCCACGTTCAAGTGTTGAGTGTAATTTCAACACCTCTGTCATCCCACATCACTGCGCCTCTCTCTCTCTCTCTCTCCCTCTCTCTCTCTCTCTCTCTCTCTCTCCCTCATGTTTGAATTATGCTCCATGATGCACAATAGCCTTACACAATGGTACTGCTAACAATTAACAGTGGCAGCTCTTGCATGATGCTATTCAGAAAGCCTGCGAAAAGTTGAATGATGTTGTTGCTGTGCGCCAAGTTAGCGGCGCGGTGGAGAAAAATGTTTTGATTTTGGGGCCTTGGAATGAAGAGATAATGAGGGAGAGTCGTCTTTGTTCGCCAGATGCTGGAGCACATTTCTGTTATGTGACTGTTGTGATGACAGATGAAACCCAGCAATCACATGACTGACCTCTCGCTCTCTCTCTCTCTCTCTCCCTCTCTCTCTCTTTCTTTCTCTGTTTTACACCCCCCACACCATCTTCCTCCCCCTCCTTTCCCACAAGCAGCAATTCCTGGGATGATCGTTCCACCCATGTAGAGGATCTGGGATAGCTGGAGATTTGGGAATGTTGAGAGGAAAAGACACAGTAGCAGAGTCTGGCGAGTCTCTGTTATGCTCCGGAGCTGAACTGAAGGAAGCCAAGATAAGACGCAGGACTCTGTTAAACTCAGGCCTTTCCATTGGGATTTCATCTGAAGGGATAGGGGAGGAGAAGAAAGGGACAATACGAACCTTTGTGATGTTATTTCCCCTCTTGGTTGAATTAGTGTAGCTTCTCTGACACCGCGTTGGATGGAGTGTATAGAGACTGATAGTTTACCCACAGTGTGACACTGACCTCATGAAAAGAGCATTTATTTATCTTTATGTTTATGCCTGTAAGGTTTGGGTTTGATTACTGGAGGCCCCACGCCGTCTTGCAATCTGTAACTCGCGCAAACAACAGTGAAGTGTTGGTTTGGCCATGAAGTTTACGTAACCTCTGTCACAATAGAAGATACTTTCCTTAGCTCAGCCTGCTTGCTAAAACCACATAACAACACACTGGCCAAATGGAACTAAGGTCAATGACACAAAAAAATACAAAGAAATACAGAAAAGAACAAAATCAAGCCTCAGTTTTGCTGCTAATTATCCCATAAATCTAAAAGTGGTTTAATAAAATCGCCCTATGCTAGTTCAACGTCAGAAAACATGCCTTTTTTTTTTCTTTTGTTCATTTGGTTTGTTTGTTTGAATTTTAATAAAACTGTGAGGATTGAGCTGTTTGCAATATGCTTTTCTGCTTGTCATGTGAAGAAAAGGTGATGATTTAGCCAAAATTGACATTTTGTCTGAGATTTTAGTGAAGACTTGAAAAGCCAGAGGATGTGTGCGTCCAGCCAGCACTGTACTGAAGGAGTCTAGCAAATATCAAATTAGAATAAATGCGTGATATATGTGATATATTTTTGTATATAAAAAAGTTGAATTTTTCATTTGACCTTTCTTTTTGCGATAGCTATAGTTTGAAATGTAAACATTAAATGTCTTAAGGCAGCTTCTCAGTACAGAAGATAGATTTACTGTGTGTTGTCAATATCTCATCTGCTAAACATGAGAAACATGGATTTGGATACAAAAAGGGGATTCCTGTAAAATATCCTATAAATAATGTATTTATCCCTTGTATTTGTACATTGCCTCTCACCCTCGTTTAGTTGTGTTGTGTAACTTTAATACAGTAAGTGAACATATTTCATGGTGTTTTGTTTCATTATTACTTGTCTCTCACTATTTAAATGTGACTTTTTTTATCTTTTTTTTTTTGTTTGTTTTGGTTTGTTTTGTATGTTGATTGTTTCGCATTGGTATACCATGCTTTCATTTGATGATTCAAAAACATGCCATTGTCTATTTTTGTATTATTTGTAAGTTAATAAAAATTTCAGTTTTTTCCTTATGAAAATGTTTATTGTATGGCAAAAAAGTAGCATCTTATTCAGAGTATTTGGTTGAAGTAGATTTTTTAAGAATATATACACACATTAATATATACTGTAAATCTATATCTTTTGTTTGAACTCTTCGAGGCTTTCAGATTGATACTGTTCTTGAACTGATAATATGCATGGGTTCTTCTCTTGAGTGACACTTTCTTTTTTGTGTGTGTGGAAACCAAGAGAACTAAGGAATTGCTCTGTGTTTTTCTTTCTTTGAGTTCCTCTTTTTTCCCCCTCTGTTCTTTTTTCTCCTATGTTATTTATGCCTGCTTACATACTGTATCTATATACTCTTGATTTTTTCTGTCACTGTAATCTTTACCAGCAGTCTAGATGCCTTAACAATGCAAACCCATTCTTCATTCAATCACGTGTACAGTTTTCTACCCTCACCACAATTGTCTATTGCCACAGAGGAATTCATGGGAACTTGGGGACAAAGCACAAACCCACTCTGTTTGGTGGTGAAGCCAGACTAGAATACAAAGAGCCATAATTCAACAATCACACACACCCCGATGTACTATAATACTACAGCAATGGCACGCTTTGAAGGACAGCCGACGCTGAGAGGCCTGTCTCAGCTGTGCTCATTGCACTTTAGTGTTCACAGAAACACTTTGTCTTAGTTTTTTTTTTTTGTTTGTAGCGATTATGTAGCCTTTCTCTGATTAATGAAATAATTTCAACCGCATGATGGTAATATTTCTCATTAACCACAGGATCACAACAGAATGACAACACAGAGCTGTGTTAATTGTAGTACAAAGGGGCGCACAGTGGAGACGAGCACTCAGCACAATTTTAATCTCACGCATTGGAGTCATAGGTCTGACTCCAGTGTTGGACAGTCGATCCCCCAGTCCTTCTCTCTCTGTATTAGCCTTTGGACAATACAGCTTCATTACAAGCTAAACAGAAAAAGAACAAGTGAGGAAGCATGAAAGGGAGCTCCTTGGCCCCTCAGCCATTTCTGTAGTCTTTTCTTTGTGTCTGCCGTGTGTCTTCAAGCTGTTGCTGGACAGAGAATAGGGCTTTTCTCTCTGCTTTTCTTTTCTAGAGCCTGGTTTTGTTAAGTGGGTAGAAAGGACCGTTTTAACAGAGGCGCCTGCTGACAGATGAGTGTTTTTCAGGCACTTGTGTGCCTGTGCTGGTCGGGCCGGGGCGGGAGGGGCTGCACCATATCTGTTTCAAATGAACTACAGAGGTCTGTTGTCATACAATGGCTTCTTTGTAAGCAAAGTTCCATCCTGATTATGAATATTGGTAATGGGTGACAAAGTTTTGTATTTAGGTAACAAACAACAAAAAAAAAAGATGCAAACCAAATAGCTGGTGTCTATTTTTTCCTCTGTTTTGTCTTTGACTGCAAATACACTGAACAGCTCTATGATATAAGGGAAGAAAAAAAATTCTACTGTATAGATTGTTATTGTTTTTGATGAAAATTGAGCTGTAAGATAACTTTTGGACTCTCACAATGTTGAATTAAAGTTACCTCTTGTCTGTGACTTTGTCAGTTGTCATTTTGTTGTTTTTTTAATACCTAGCGATTCGGATTTCTGTGACCCGTCAAAGTCATGACGGATTGAGAAAAAGGTTTTTTTTCTGTGACTTTCTTCTCTAATTTGGCTGGAAATATCACCTCCAAATAGCTGACAGGCAGTTTACTAAGAAAAGAGGAGAACTGGCTAAGACTAATTCCACAGGTCAGAAAGAGGCCTGCGTCCCCTCCCCCGCAAGGCTCCTTTCTCTAATGAATCTAATTCATTAATGCATTACTGATGGCATGGTGAACATGGTTAGCCTGACAAGTTTCCTCCTAAACATATTAGTTAATGATGATTCCAAGGTTATTAATTGCGAAAGCACCAGCCCACCATAATTGAGTCATCATTTGCATACCCGGTCATCAGCAGAAAATTAATTTCTTTTTTATTTTTTGCATATCTAATTTAGGGGGTTGCGATTGGATTAGCTTGTGAAAATAGCGGATCCCAGGATTCTGCTGACCTCAAAGTGTTCCAGGGTCTCCACGGTAACTGGAGGCTTCCGTAACGCCGAGGGGGGACAGCGAGACGACCTGGAAGTACTGATGAAATAAGGACTCGTAAACACTTTATGTGCTTGTGTGTGTTTGCCTCCTTAATTGCTCATAGGTTTGTAACTGCACAGGGCTTTTTCTCCCATATATCTAATAACAGAGTTGATAGTTTGCTGACAAACAGTAAAGTGGGTTGTCGTGTGCGCGATTTAGCAGTAAGAGGTGGGATATTGAATTATGGAGGTTACACACTCAGTGCCGGGGAAAATGAGTCCTGGAGCCTAATGTTTTTGATTAGCGAGCCGAGCACTGCTGCCATGTTGCACCGCGCGGCTCCAGGGATTCCACTTCCCCAAATGCGGCTTGCAGTGCAACACACACACTCACACACACACATTCAAACACACCCATAAATCATAAATACACACAGACAAAAGGTGAACCCATTTTGCTCTTTATTTCCAGCAGCTTTTCAGGCCCAGATAGACTGGTCAGTGTGGGAGGAGGACAATAGGAGTGGGAGGCTGAGGGCAGCCTGGAGCCAGCAGACCTCAGCCCTCTGGAGACATAACATTAAAAGACTCTATTCCTGGAGCACTTCTCCTCTGGATACTGACGGCAAAGCCTTCACACATCAAGAGAGGTACTGTTCAGGAGCCTCTGTGCTACGAGTATCCTAATGAAATATATTAATGCACATATTCCTCAACATCTCGCTCTCCTCCTCCTTCCCTTTCTCATTCTCCTCCCTGCATGGACACATGAAGGGAGGAAGAGGGGAGAGGCGTATTTGAAAGAAAAACAGGAGTCCCCATGGGGATCCCCGATAAAGAAAGGAGAGGAAAGAAATGGAGAGAAGATGGGAGTGTGGGGAGAGGGGGGTATTCAGAATGGAGGCAGACCTAGACAGTGAGCCAAAGACAAGGAGAGGAGGAATGAATATTAATAATATTCTATATTGGAAAATAGTCACAATGGACATCATAGAGAGATGAAGAGAGGCAATGGGAAGTAAGTTCCATTCCTGGCCTTACTTAATGTGTGTGTGTGTGTGTGTGTGTGTGTGTGTGTGTGTGTGTGTGTGTGTGTGTGTGTGTGTGTGTGTGTGAGTGAGTGAGTGTTTGCAGGTGCACACAAGCCGCCTCTCTGTATCTGTGTATGCATGAACACGCCTGCCAGTAAGACAGAGCATATTTGAGTGGAGGCATACCTAGAACGAGTGTGCACTCACATTCAGGTTTGCGCTCTTGCTTACGAGGGTGTGTGGTCGTTTCCCACAGTAATTATCCCGATGACTGTGGGTGTCTGTCTATGATCTGTGTGGTACCTGTCAGAGGGAGCCCGGCAGAGCCTATGCTTTATATTCCCTGTAATTGCTGCTGCTAATTTACTGTGCGTTGGCCTAATGAGTAGGGAGGTGAGGGGCTGGGGTATGTAATGGATGTTAGAGAGATAGCGATAGAGAGATGGATTTCACCACTGCCGGCAGAGAGAGAGGGAGAAGGGGAGGAGGCCGGCGAACTGTGTGTGTTAAGCAAGCATGTAGAACACTTATCTTTATTGTTCTACTAAAATGAAAAAAAAAAAACAAAAAAAAACAAAAGATAACCATTTCCCCCCTCCACACACACTTTCCCCTCCTCTCTCTCTCTCTCTCTCCCTCTCTCTCTCTCTCTCTCCCTCTCTCTCTCTCTCTCTTCCTCCCCCTCCTCCCCTCAGCTGACGGTACAGCAGAGACTGCAGTGAGCACATTAGACAAGCTTTTTGTTATGTTGATTAATGATAAAAGCAAATCCATAAATAATATAGATTATTTATTCCATTTATTCACATGCTAATTAGAGCTGGAAGCAGATACCTCAGAGAGATGGTCTCTGTTTTTTCCTCTCGTCTGTTCCAGTGCAGCCAGATAGACCAACTGACATTCAGACAGAGGCAGAGACAGTCACATATTAATGTCATTCACACTTTGAAGCACCAATGCTATCTTGTGATGGGGACACGTCCACCCTTCATTTCTCCCTAATGAGGTCAGGATAGAGGCCAGTGGTTTCAGCACACACACGCACACACACCCTCTGTTTTTACTCTCTGCGCGCTCTTGACGAGCGCTGGATTGACAGGGTCGTCTTTGATTGATGCGCCGCGGTTCCTCCACATGTTCTACAGCTCAGTCATTTAATTATGTTTCCTAAGCATCATTAAGTACCATTATATTCTATCATATTCTAATGAGAGAGGTGGCCAGTCGCAGGACAAGCTAATTGGTGATTAATGTTGTGTATCAGTGAGAGACAATGCAAGATTGGCCATTTAATGACACAACACTGTATTTAAGTGCTGAATATGTAAAAACACAAACAGAGGGGGGGAGGGGAGGGAATTAGAGAAGCTGTGATTGAAATCAGAACAGATATTAGCTCTTACAGGTGTAATCTCTCATTTTCCTCTCTTGGCCTCACACCCAAACTGAACCCCCCTACATACACACACACCCACACACACACACACACACTTCCTGCATTATCCTGAATTGTTCACCTCTTAGTCGCATTACACACACTTACTCAGATAATGCTGGAAACCGTCTCCGCAGGCATAACTCACCTGCTCCTCGAGATTAACCACTAACTCAGTATTGATGCACTGCTTCACAGGTACCTACGCACATGAGAGCACACACACACACACACCACACAGACACAAACATTCTCATCTGGTATTGACATGCCGTGCGGCTGTAGGTGTTTCCATTTAAGGTCAGTCGATTGCCTTAAGTATGTAATGTTAGGAGGGGGGTCCGTAAACATGTCAAATTAGTAGTAATGAATGACCAGGCACCAGCAGGGGGAACTGTCAGGGTGCACGCCCAGGACAATACATTACCCTGAGTTATCCTAGTCTGCTCTCTTTGTAACACACACACTCACACAAACTGGTGGGACCCATTCAGCGGTCACACAGTCTGCTTTAATGGGCTGTGTGGCTGATTGGTGTCCAGCAGGAGATGAAAAAAAAAGACTTGAAACAAGAAGTAGACACAATGAGAATGGAAAGTTCAGGGAGAAAATACTCCTAAAACAAAGCTGACAGACTGACAGACACAACCAGAATGACAGAAAAAAAAATGATTTGAGAAAAATGTATGAAAATAGATAGAAAGATAGATAGAGGCCCAAGCTAGAGGGAGAGAAAACAAACTGTGGTATTTATTTTTTCTTCTCAGTGTTGAAACAGGAAAAGGACCTCTGGTTTAATAAACCATGAATCCTTTCACAGAGGGTTTGTATGTTATTCTTCGGAGAAACAGATATGTGGGGAGGGAAGGGGAGACAGGGAGAAAGAGAAGCAGAGAGCAGCGGGGGGAAAAAAGAGAGATGCTCTGCAACCATATGAATTTCGTTCTCCCTCTTACACACACACACACACACACACACACACACACACACACACACACACACACACACACACACATACACACACCCCTCAGCCCACTTCCAGGCTGTATGTTAGTTTTGGGTTAGAAGTGTGTGTGATCGGGGGGAGGGGGCATCACATCCTCTTCAGTCCAGCCTGAGAGAGAATGAGCTTAAATGAGCAGTAAAAGATATACTTCCCATCTGTAAATGATTAAATTCTTCTCCTCTTCCTCTCAGCGCTTGACAGTCTGTGAAAATAACTCTGTAACATATTCGCTCCACACAGAAAATCTCCAGTTCACCACAACAATATGTGTACATGCATGTGTGGCGCATACATAAGCAGAGTGAAACTGTCCACTTGAATTCCTCTGCTTGTTTTTACTGTATGCACTGTGGGTATAGTGATAAATAAACATGTACACAAACATGAACCTACTGTCTCTGTATGTTGTCTACTTGCCTCCCACCCTCTTCCCCCTCGTCTCCTCTCTCTCTCCCTCTCCTTCCTGTAACAAAGGTTACATTGATCATGTTTCTAAAAGAGACTCTGTATTTCCACATGGCCCTGCCTCTGATATGTTTTTCTTGGCAGGTCGGACTTCTACTTTTGTCATTCACTCAGCATATTTTAACAAATTAGAAACATTAGAAACCCAGATCGCGGCAATGTTTTGCTTTGGTTTCGAAACTCTTACGGTCCCCACAATTATATTTCAAAACACGGGTGAATTGTTTGACAGCCGAGCGGAATAAAACCCTAAAACAACTTTTTCATTAGAAACACATGCTCTCACAATTAGAACCTAGCATTATGTTAATGCGTGTTTGCTTTTGGTTCATTTGTTGTCGTGTGAACAGGGACGCCGCGTGAGTGTGTGCAGGTTTGAAGGTGTCTGTGTGTTCGTGCACACGTATGTGCTGGTGTGAGGGTCTGTGAATGGCTGTGTGGCTGCGTGTGTGTGTGTCTGTGTCTGTGACTGTGTGTAAGGGACAAAGGGACACAGTGCTCCACATAACAGCATTACAGATGGCTGTTGTGAGTGGTTGTGACAGTGAAAGCGAGTGAGTTCCCACTCCATACAGATGTACTCTGAGTGACCTTACAAACACAGTGGAACTAAAACAGGCCCCCTACCTCTCGCTCTCACTCTGGCACACACTGTCAATTCTCACTCAGCCCTTGCGGGGCACTAAAAGTTGTTTCCTGAGCCAGGAATACATCAAGGGCCAAGAATATATAAGCAGGGAGCAGGAGAGATGCATAGCTAGGGTCCAGGAAAGCATAACTTGGACTAAGTAAATATTGGACTGAAGGATTAGTAGCTTTTGCCACCTATAAAAGCAAGACAGGTATGCCAGCCTGAGTTAACGACCACACGCTCTGACTTCGCCCTGGATTGTTTTACCAAGGAGCAGCTGTGGACAAAGAACATTTCAACAAGTTCACTTTATGGAGGAAAAATGGGAAAAACTAGAAATTGCTTGACTTAGCTGAACAATCACCCCCTTCCTTTCACTGACTTAGGGAATGTACATAAATTATTGGAGCTGGGGGGGAATTTTGTGTTTCACTGTAAAAAAAGCCCCTGCCCACCATAAATGAACTTTCCTCTTGGACCCTCCCCTTGAGTCAGAGGCAAATTGCATCCGACTGTCTCAAAACAACACTTCTGAATTTGTACATTTCATTCTGCCATTGATAACTCAAATAATTCAAGATGGTGTAACCCAATTTAAACTTTAATCTGTTAAAGTGGAACACCATTTTTACACATTAAAGTCTGTTTACAGGTTTACAGGAGCACTACTGCATAAGTGGAAAAACATGTTGCTTAAAGCCTTTTGTGGCTCCAGAGAGAGCTGCACAGAGTCCCATAAACTGCCTCAAGTGGTGTCACCAGTTAGAGCAAGTTTGAAAATGACAAAAATTAGCCCACTCGTCATCTCTGCTTGACATTCGATGCTGCATTAGCCTCACAGCAGACTGAACTGTCAATGCTTGAGTTGCATTGTGGGTAAAGTAGCTGGCAGTTTTTACAAGGAAGAGGAAGGCATGGAATAAAGAAGACCATATATCTGATTCTGCTCCACTGATTTATTTAAACCTAACCCTCTATTAATGCTACAGAAGTGTAATGCTAAATCGCGAGTGCTCTTGTGATGGAATGATCATTTCCACAAAGTCACCACATGCAAAACTCATGAGAGGATTGTTGTCCTCTGCATGTGGTCAAACACACCTTTGCCAACTGCAGCACACACAAGAGTCATGTAACTTCATACAATTTGCATTAAATCTCCCAAGGAAAGATAAATATAATAGAAATCTGGCATGAGAAAAAGTGAACACTCCTCCAAAAATGATGACTAGCCTCCCTACAGCAAAAGGAAAAAATACATATCCCTCCACACTTCTGACATTCCTAATAATTTTTGTGCACTCCCTTATTATGCCCGTCTCTTTTTCAAGTACAAATACATTTTTAAAGGGTCTGTCTTGGAGCATTCCTCTGCTTTCTGTGATGTTGAAGCTGATTTTGATTTTTGTCTTTGCTTGCTCATTCTTTTATTCCTCCTCTGAGCCAGCTCTTTTCTGGTGGTAGATTGTGAAACAACAAGAATGTTTTTTATCCTCGTGCGGTCTCACCCACAACATTTGTTTCCCATTTGACAGATTTTGGAACAGAGATTCTTGGGAGAGAAAATGATGGTTGCATGATGGTTCAAAAATAAGCTCTTTAAAAAAATCCTCCACCTATCCCTCAACTAGCCCCCCCCCCCCCACTGCTCTGAGGCTCTTTCTCCTTTGCTTCCTTCACCTCCTCTCCTCTTTCCTATGTTGGTTTAAGTCCAAACAAAGTCACCTCATCGTGTATTGTGGGGGAGATTGTAAAGTTTTCATTGAGCCCATGTGGAAGTAATTTAGCTGTAATCTCCAGTAATTGTGACTGTAACACAGAAACAGGCTGGAACAGATTGGCCTCATATTTTTCTTCAGGGTCACTATGGGCTTATCTCAATATTTAGCGTCTTGCCTGATTGAGTTATCATATCACATTTGCTGTTAAGAGCTGAGCGATGTCAACAAATGTAACCAGAGAGCACGAAATGTTGCTTTAAATCACAAAGAGGAAGGTTCCTGTTTGAAGAAAGCACACACATCAATGTCAGCACGACCCGGCGAGACCTGACTTTTTAAAATGCATGACATTTAAGAGTGCTGCAGAGATGTGAAACAAAAATGCTGTTAAAACCCACCATAACAGTGTGACCTATCCTAGATCTGAACCCAGTTTCCCCTGACCCATGTCTCTCACACACACACAGAAGTCAAGAGCACTCTGCTCAGTTGCTGCTGAGGTGCAAATGGTTTGTCTCTACGCATCACTGACCCAACGCTGCTCCTTCACCTCCTCTCTCCTCTGTCTGCTCCTTCTTGACTCTGTCCATCAATGTTCCACTTCGGTCACCCCTCTCTCTTTCTCTCTTTGCACTTTTGTCTCTGCTCCGTCTTCCTCCCTCCCCCCGCTATAATTTGTCTCTTTGTCCTCTGTTCATCATAGTTTCCATTTTTCTGACTCACAATTTGTTTTCTCTCTGCTCAGCCCCGTGGCCCTCACTCACACATCCTGATGAATGAGTAATCTTGTTGCATTGTACTCAGCCATCCTTGTCCATGTTCGATAATGGCTCATTTGATTCTTTCCTACCAGTGTTCAATGGATGGCAGAGACTGAGAGCTGGAAGCCATGCAGTTATCATAAAGAGCATGTCAACTGCGAAGCCACAAAGCCTACAAGTGATTAAAACCCTTCAACTCAGGGTTACTTCATCACAATCATTAGTCTTTTCTTGTCCTACCTTCTGGCTGTAAAACCCACAGTGCCTTACCCTCCCCGTCCGTTAATAATATTCACTCTGCCTCTGATACATTAGCCAGTGAATGATAGGGCAAAGCCCTGGCCTAATTGCTTTCTTCTTGTAAAGTCTCAATTCATTTTTGCTGAGGAGACACGGAGATGTGTGCCTATGGCGTGCACATACATGAGCTGACACACACAGACGCACACACAGAACCTGATGCGCGCACTTTCACACACTCACACTTACACTTACTCACAACCCCACCTTCCCACTGCCGTTTTATGATGGATGGGGCTGAGGATGCACAGGGGAGGAGGGGAGAGAGACTATAAGACTGCATATGTGTGTGTGCGTGTGTGTGTGTGTGTGTGTGTGTGTGTGAGCGCGAGCAAGTGTGTGTGTTGGTTGGAAAAGAAAGAAAAAGGGAGAGAGAGAAGCTGAGCTGAGAAGCTCTGATTAACGACACAGAGAAGGGGTCCCAGAGGAGCTGGGGGAAGAGCAAAACTATCTAGGGCCAGCTGAGAGAGAGAGTGTGTGTGTGTGTGTGTGTGTGTGTGTGTGTGTGTGTGTGTGTGTGTGTGTGTGTGTGTGTGTGTGTGTGTGCGTGTGTGTGCGTGTGTGAGAGAGAGAGAGAGAGAGAGAGAGAGGGCACAAAAAACAGAGGCAGAAAATAGGGGTGGGGTGTGTGTGTGTCTGGGGGGGTGTTTTCTTTTCATACATTTCATTAAAACAGATCCACAAACACATGAAACTCTGCATATCCATCATCATCATCTGCAAATAGGAGCATGAGCTTTATCGCTGTTAGCCTTGCTGCTACACAATGCACTCTTTCTCTTCTGCCTACCAAATACGACACACACCCTTCAGATTAAATCTCCTCGCCTTACCTCACCTTACAATCCTGGAGCCCGGTGCCTCGGGCTTCTGTCCGCAGTGCTGTCAGAAGGGGAAACAGGGTGTGTGTTGCCAGAGTGCAGGCCATCACCTCTCCCTGATTGCACATGAGAGTAGAGGTAATGGGAGTGTAATAGCACCTTAAGTACCCTGCTCTCACTGACACTGGCTGTATAGCATTACCCCTTGGTCAGACTGCATGGCAAAGTGTGTGTGTGTGAGTGTGCGTGTGCGTGTGGATAAGGGGGTGTATGCATTGGCATATGTGCAAAGTTTCTTGTGTTTCTTGTGTATATGTGTCAATCCGTTTGACTGCTGTGGATAAGTGTGGATGTGTGTGTGTGTGTGTGTGTGTGTGTATCTGCTGAAAGAGGTCTGACTGAGGTTTGAGTGTGTTGTGTTTTCCCTGAGGGTCGTCTGAGCCGCAGCGATCAAAGAGAGAGATGGAGGTTAACTGACCAGACCTGAGAACCTCCACAGAAGGACCTGAGGGACTCCTCTGTGTTAGCCCAGGTACCAATCATCTGACACACACACACACAAACACACACAATCAGTGGAGCGGTGAGTGTAGAAGGGGGCAGTTTGAGTGATCCAGGGGGATTTAAAGATCTGTAAGGCCCAAACTAACTTTGTCACTTCACTCACGCAACCATAGCCTTTCACACAGTATCCATTACCTCAGATACGTTTGCTACAAAACATCAAATAGCTTTATCACAACTCCTACCTCAGTGCTTTCACAGAGAGATGCCTTCCACTGATATGGAAGTCCTGTAAAGTGAGTATAAGTTATATAGCAGGGGTCCCTGGAGAGAGACTCAATGACTAGTCTTGTACTAGAAAGTTAGACTGCATTCCCGAGTAGCTCAAAGTAACGACTCCCGCTGAAGGACTGAGAGTGGTGCACTTCTGCTGGAAGTTAAGCTGGAAGTTCTGTTGTCAGAAAGGGGGGGGGGGAGAGAACAAGCGTGTTCAAGTGTGTGAACGTGTGCAAATGTGGAAGTGCGTGAGTTGCAGGAGTGAGTGTGCAAATGTGCGTGGGTCTGAATGTGTGTGTGTGCGTGCGTTTGAAAATGAATGAGAGATAACCATCACAGGCAGCTGCCGTGGTGAGGAGAGACGACCAGCACCAGCTCGATGCTGCAGGGAAATATGCTTGAAAACATCACTGAATGCTTGTTGATTCCACGGGTGCTCACATCTATCACATGTTATTGCAGAAATCAAAAAAACCCTGAGAGCTTTAATTCCAGCCACACTGTCATATAGAAATTCATGTCAGAAAGCAGTGGTGGAAGATGTTTTCAGATCATTTACTTAAGTAGAAGTAGCAGTGTAACAACAATCACAACAGTCACGAGTAAAAGTTCTGCATTCTAAAGTACAGAAAAGGCTGGCGGCAAAATGTCCTTGAGCATTGAGCATTAAAAAGAAATTATGCAGAATGGTCCCTTTCAGTGCGTTTTACATATATATCTATATATAGAGAGATATATATGTATTACATATGTGTGTGTGTGTGTGTGTGTGTGTGTGTGTGCGTGTAAAACTGGTGCATTAACATGTTAAGCAGCATCTTAAATGAAAGGTTGATAACATTCTATATTTCTAAACAAACCCCATTAAGCAGCAAAAATCAGTCTGATATATCTTCTTCCTCTCTGCCACAAATGTCCATTTATGTCAAATATTATCAAAAACACATCAGTGAGCCACACCGTTGCACTGGCTGACATGCTGCTTCATTACTGTGAACATGGGCACTGTAGTTTATTTTGAATGTACCCCACACACATCGTCCTGCTGCTGGAAATGCTCACTTGACCACCAAGTGCACATGTATTAATCCCTTCCTGAAAATAGTCCCTAACAAATGAACAATTTATTCCTGTTTGAGGAGCATGTGCAAAATATTACAGTGCCAAGCTGTTGTAGGACATTTCTTAGCCTGTTATATATTATATTTGTGATTTTTTTTTTTCCAGAAAGGTTGTAACCAATAGTCAGGCTTCCTCTTGTGATATTTATTGACATTAAAAAAAAACATGGAATAATTACTAATCTCTACGTTATTACTCTTACATGACTTTTCCTCGACTAAACATATTACTATGTCACTTCAGACAGTACTGCACTACTGGTTTAAATGCAACACTTGCTGTGGGTACTGGATGCATATAGCTTGCCTTACAATGTTGATTTTAATTGATCTTGTATAGTTTCTATTTTCATTTCTAGTCATATTTTTATCTATATACTTCTAATTATTTTTGTCTTACTTTTTTCTATCCATTTGTACTTTTTTTTGTCCTTGTGCTGCTACACCACTTGAATTTGCCCTCTGGGGATCAGCAAAGGCTTATCTTATCTTAATGTTAGCTTTAAGGAATCAGAATATTTTAAACAAACTAGGTTGTAAGCCGTGTCATCCTGCCAGTTCTAAAGACAAAAGTGTTTAGAATGGTTCCAAATGGCCACACTTGAAAGCAGCATGCAACACCTTCCATCTAAACTGCCTCCTCCTGGCTGGATCACGCCAATCTCTCTCCAAGATGTCTGTATTTTTTTTGTGTGTCTTTGTGGTAATGAATTGGATACTGAAATGTATAATTGGATAACAGTACACAGTATCTCCTTGAAAAGAAACGGGACTATGAGACAGAAGTTAAAACCCTGCCTTCACTGACACACTTCCACACACCTTCCCGATTGCTGTGGGAAGTGTTTGACGTTGACTGTAAGACACAGCAACCCCAATTCAAACCTCAGAAAAGTGTTGGTAGAGGAGGTTTCAGACACTGCTGGATGATCCAACAAGCACTTCGAAGCAGATGGAGGCCCTTGCCCTGTAATGCTGGTCAAAGTGGGCTTATTTTAACTTTGTATATTGTCTGGTAGGTTAATCAATGATGATGTATAAAAATGGATAGAAATAGTCATGCATAACTCAAAATTTACTTAAAAGGAGTACTTGAGTAAATGTACTGAGTTACTCTCCACCACTGCCACAGTGTAGTGTTACCATTGTTGCCCTTTGCAGTATGCTGTATTTCCTGTATGTGAGGAATGGTCAACTGTGGAATAAACAAAGTATATCCTCTTCTCTCAAGTTAAACATGACCCAAATGATGACATTGAGAGCCAGGCTGTTTTGATACGTGATGGTGGTGTGTGTGTGTGTGTGTGTGTGTGTGTGTGTGTGTGTGTGTGTGTGAGGGCAGGGCGGGGGGGGCGGGTGCTCAGGATCCTGCTGCTGGGTAACATCTCTGTCAGGACGGCTTTGCTCCATCACCACCCCGCTTTCCACGCGTACACACACGCACACACTCCATCAGCACTCGCTCAGGGCTCATCAGTCGCAGTGGCGCACATGTGGCCTGAGTATTCTAAACAAAGCTTTATAAAGAGCTCAACTAAGACGGCTCGATGTGACAGTCAGGGCACTAATGACGCCTGGAGACCGCTAAATACGCCACTGACAGACCAACGGCCTGCATGCCATGCACACACACACACATAACACACAGGTTTTAGTTTTGGCATGCACTGACAAACTCTTGCAGTCACTATGGAAGAGTGGAACACATGCTCGCAGTGGCAAACACACAGATGCACAAACTGACACACACACCTTGTGCCCAAGGGCATCTGTCCGCAGCCTAAGAGCTCCCAACTGTTGAGGAAAAACAGCTCAATTAGCTCAGTGGAGGAACTAACGAAATACATCTATACATGCACACACACACACACACACACACGCACGCACGCACACACACCACCACCCACACACTCCCAGAATCGCATTGATCCTTTCCCAGTCTGTGGCTCTAATTGGTGTGTTGATGATACTGTGAGAGTGTGGGATCCTTCAGGCAACCATAGAATGACTTCCAGCTCTTTATTTCTCATTTAAAGTTGAAATACACCCACAAACCTTCCCAGTCGCATGCTGCAAACTATATTCTACCTGATATTTCTTTTGAGAGTCTTCTCTCATGTCTGGGTTTAATCTAATTTTTTCAAGTATGTGATAATGCCATACCTGAGATCACTCCAGGATCACAAAAAAGCACACACTCCGCAGCCTTAAAATCAGAGCATTCCAGTGCCATAAATATCTAATAGCTTGATGATTTTGTTGCTCCCAGTAGATTGAACAGTTGTAAAAACCATCTATCCATTATGTGCATGTCCATTAAAACTACGCACGCAAATGCTCAATGAGCACCTTCAATTCAAATATACACAAACCCCCACATACACACACACACACACACACACACACACACAAAAATGTTACAGCAAGTTATTGAGAGCAAATGGAGTAGAGTTATTTCCATAAAGGGTCTCAGTGGGTCTCAAGGATCTCTACTCCTGCCGACTGGGAGCGATTTAGCGTAGCACACACTGGCATATTAGTAACTGAAGACGTCTGGGGACAAAGCTGCTCTCTCTAAAACCCTATCCCTCCACTGTGACCTCCAGAGCATTCACAACTGGGACCGGGAGGCACTCTCCATCTTTTACCTTCTCTCTTTTGCTGACTATCTCAGTTTGTTCTTTTTTTCTCTTTGACTTTTGCTTCTCTCTCTTTTTTACTATCTTCTCTCTTTCTTGAGAGGAGGGTTATCTTTTTTTATCCATAAATATATTTTTTTCCTTCTCTCTTTCCATTCCATCTATGTTCTACCCTATTTTTCCACATTTCTCTCACTCTCTCTTACATCCATCCTCTCTCTCTCTCTCTCCCCTTCTTTCTCTCCACCCCCCCACCCCCTCACTCCCTCCTTGGCCCCAGGGACGGACTGCTGATAGACTGTGTACACCAGCTGCCCAGGGGCTATTTTTAAGGAGCATTTGTCCTTCTCCTTCCCTCTGGAGACTGACTCAACCCAACAACATCTCGTCCGTGCACACTCACATGTGCACACAAACACACACAGGCATTAACACATGCACTCATTAGCCCACGAGCATGCATGCCCCACACTTTCTCTCTCACATACATCCTCCGACCAAGGGCATTCTGTAAATGTGGGGGCAGCTTGTAGCACCGTAGCCCACTGCTTAACTGCACAGGAGCCCAGGCACTCCCCAGCCGGCCTCAGAGGGCTCATAAAGCTACCCTCCTCCCAGGGCCTGGCTAATACTCTCCCTTGTTCTAACCCTGCCTTACAATAGTTTGTAAAACAATACTGTAAAACACTGTTGCCGAGTATTGCGTCAGGCTGCTTTCATCACTAAACCCACAGTAGCCAATAGGGGCCCTTGAATAATGCATACAGGAAGTCGGAAGATTCGAGTTCCGTGGCACCCTGCAAACTTAACACTGCTGTAATTTGTCTTATTTGACCCCATCATGTTGTACAAATATAAGATGGGCAGAAAGAGACACCTAAAGTCTAACAACACTGCAAAACAAGTCATCACATGAGGAGAGAAGGAAAATGTTATGAATAATGTAATTAATCTGCTCACTGCTGACACAATCCTGAAAAATTCAGAAACGATTTCAATTTTCATTTGTAACCTTGGTAATAATTGTAAAGGAATTTGTTAACAAGCTACTAAATTATGTTCAAAGCGTTAAAATCTAGGCTGTGAACCTCACTTTTGTGTTGTGTTCAACCACTGCTGCTCAAAGCAAATGGAAAATATAAAATGAATCCTCAAACAACTGCTCCAGCAACCTCGTTAAGACATTATTTACTTTCATCGTTAGCCAAAGAAGAGGACACTAAAAATCTGTCAGCAGCCTGAACGCCTGCTCGAGTGTCTGAGCACTGTTTAATTGTGCCATTTATCAGCCAAAAAAGCCTACACACTCATAAATAAACACAATGCCCGTGCAAAGGAATTATAAAAATGTCACAGCGAACCCACGAGTGAGGCCAGTGTTGATGCATATTAAGCGATTTAGTCAGTGAAGGAGTGGAGCAAAAAATATGATGGTTAATTTAAGAGTCATTAAAATTGTATGAATGTGCATTGCGCTGGCTTAGAGTGGGATTTTCTCTGATCGGTAACGAAGAGGGAGAAAGAGCAATACAAGCTGCCACACATTGTGGTCTATAAACTCACTGATTGATCATGGTAGAGGCGAGCAAACCTGAGAGGGAGGCCCAATCAATGTTTCTGAGACTGGAAAGATAGCCTGTATATGTGTGTGTGTGTGTGTGTGTGTGTGTGTGTGTGTGTGTGTGTGTGTGTGTGTGTG